>PVIW01010408.1:0-44379 GCA_004026585.1 Noctilio leporinus
ACAAAACAGAACCAAGTATATGAATACAAGGAATAGGCCTTCAGTGGTCAGGGAGAACAGGGTTGGGGGGAGGGGGGAGGCAGAGGCAAAGAAGGGGAGCAGCTTAGACGAGAACCTAGTATAAAGGAACCATGGACATGGACAACAGGTGGGATTGACTTTGGGGGGAATGGGTAGGTGGGGAGGGGGACAAAGGGGAGCAAAAAGGGGATGGATGTAATACAACAACAATAAAATTAAAAATAAAAAAAAACTAACTAAAAATGGAACTGCCTTTTGATCCAGCAATTCCACTACTAGGACTATACCTGAAGAATCCCGAAACACCAATTCACAAGAACCTATGTACACCTATGTTCATAGCAGCGCTATTTACAAGTGCTGGAAACAGCCTAAGTGCCCATCAGTGGATGATTGGATTAAAAAGCTTTGGTACATTTACACAATGGAATACTACACGGCAGAAAGAAAGAAGGAACTCCTAACTTTTGCAACAACATGAATGGAACTAGAAAGTATTATGCTTAGTGAAATAATCCAGTCAGTGAAAGACAAATACTATATGATCTCACCCATTTCAGGACACTAATGAACAAAACAAACAAATAACAAAACAGAACCAGATACATGAATACAATGAATAAATCTCCAGTGGGCAGAGGAGAGAAGGGAGGCGGGAGAGGAGGGGAGGAGGCAAAGAATGGGAGCAGTTAAGTCAAGGAACCAGTATGGAAGAACCATGGACATGGACAACAAGTGGGATTGACTTTGGAGGGAGTGAGTGGGTGGGAAAGGGGACAGGGAAGGAAAAATGGGATGGATGCAATAAAACAACAATAAAATTAAATTTTTAAAAATGTGATGTATTTAACCCAGGTATAATCACTATTTCTTTTAATGTCCAAATTGACCCATTTGAGTCCTGTGAGGGCCCTTTAAGTTGGTTCCTATGTTTTCCCAACATGACCACATTAATCTCTGATACATTTCTAGTTTTTTGTTACAACAAAGTCCTGGAGACCCATCTTATGTAATTCTGGCTTCACTTGAAATCAGTGATTTTTTTAAAAAGCATCCCTGGTTCCTTTTATTGGGAAAAAGTATTTAGAGATAACAATCTGATAGAGAAAAACTTATATTTTGATGCTAATATTACAATTCAAATGGAAAATGATGGATTTTTTTGCTGAATTTTAAAATATTTTATATTGTATTATTTTATTTTCCACTAAAAATTCTTGATACCTAACAGTATTAGAATGATTACTTATTTGCTTTTTGCTACAATGTACCTAGAAGACTTACACTGATATTAATATTCCTAACATTAATGCTAGGAGTAAGACTAAGGAATGCAATTTAAGATTCCTTTGAGGTTCTTTTTGTTCTTGTAATGTATCCCATGAGAGCTATATATAGCCAATATTCTGTTTTGAAGAAATTTTAAGCATTTCTGTTCTCTGTGGGGTTATGCCATCTTGATGTACAGTTTGGTTCATTCGTTTCCATTTATTTTTAAAATAAAGGCTTTTCCCTTTTTGATTGATTTTTAATTATGTAAAACATTTATATAGTTCCAAATTCAAAACTATATCAAAAATACATTACAGCAAATACTTTCATTCCTGTCCCATCCACATTCCTCCTCCCTAACCATAGAAATCAGTTTTTATTAGTAGTGGCTTATCATTCCATTATTTCTTCTTGAAAATATAAACAAAACTATATAGTCTCATTAATATTCCTCTTTACCTTGCTTACAAAAAGGAAAGAACATACCACAAATGTTGCTGCACACCTCGCTTTTTAAAACTTAATTATATATCCTGGAGATCGGTCCTTATTAGCATGTAGAGATCTTGCTTATACCCTTTTACAGTTGCATAGCACTCCACAGTGAAGTAATACGATAGTACATTCAGCTAGTCCCCTACTTATGGACATTTGGTTCCTTTCTAATCTTTTGCTCTCATAATTAGTGCCACAATAAACATCTCTATGCATAGAAATGTCATATTTTGCTTGTTTATCTGTGGGATAGATTCCAAAGATTAAAGGCACAGGAAAATTCCCTTCCATGTGTGAATGTATTATTTTGCATGACTGTCAGCAGTATAAGAGAGTTCTTATTTCTCCTAGACTCACCAATACAATACGTTCTTGAGTTGATATCAGGACAAACCTTTTTAAAGAAGGAACATTATTGTATAGTCCCAATGTGATCATAAATGACTTTTATATTATACAAGTTAAATATGAGAACATTAAACTATATATAACTTCTTTATTGTTTATAAAACTATAAAACAAAGATAAATATACATATTAAATATAAACTACAAACAATATAATCTGTATGAACAAAGTTAATTTAATATAACACATAATGTTATTTTCCTGAAATGGCTCTTTAAGCTCTTTTTTTTTTTTTTTTTTGAAGAAGATTTATTCATTATTTTTAGAGAAAGGGGAAGAGAGAGAGAGACAGAGAGGGAGAGAGACTGACCACAGTGTATGCTTGTCTTTCATCTGCCTCCAGACATGGACTTGGCTAGAGACCTGGCTTGCAAACTGATTATGTGCCCTGGCTGGGAATCGAACCAGTGGCCGCTGGGTTTGCGGGCTGGCGCCTTATCCACTGAGCCACCAGCCAGGGCTACTGAAATGGCTCTTTAGGAATATGAATATGGTATTTACTTTTGCAACATGGAAGTTCTGCTGTATTGTATATGCTATGGTGTGTGAGGTTTATTGGTTAAGGTCCTTTTGGTTACAGGGGCAGAAACTCAGCTAAAACTAACTCAAGCAAGGTAACAGCAACAGGATAAAATTTGGGGGATATATTGGACCACGCACACGTAATTGGGAAGATGAAATTAGTCTTTAAGAAATGGGTGGGCCCAAGGGTTATAATTCTTTCATTTGAATCTTTTTCTACCTCTGCCTGTCCTTCCATGATAGCTTCATTTTCAGACAGACTTCATCTCTCTTCACCCACCTGACAGCAATGAAGGCCCATGGGTAGCTTCAAGCCAAAGTCACCTTTAACAGATGGAGAGCACTTGAGAGAAAAAAACCCCAAAACAAAAAGACCTTCTGATTGTCTCTCAGTATCCATAAACGTTCATTAAAAAGGACTCTGACTGGAGCATATGTTCTTATTTATTTATTTATTTTAAAGATTTTATTTATTATTTTCAGAGAGAGGGGAGCGGGGCAGGGGGGTGTAGGCAGAGAGGGGGAGAGACATCAATGTATGGCTGCCTTTCACCTGCCTCCAGCTACAGACCTGGCTGGAGACCTGGCTTGCTACCTGGTTATGTGCCCTGGCTGGGAATCGAACCAGTGACCTTTGGGTTCGCAGGCCAGTGCCTTATCCATTGTGCCACAGTGGCCACATTTCTTTTTTAAACCAATCACTGAATCCTCTGATTAGCCAGCCTGGGTCATATGTGCAAATCCAAAGAAAGAGGTTGGTAGCTTTCTTGACTTTCAGGCCTACTAAAAACCCTAAAAGGAAGACTTATAAGACAAAAAAAAAACAAACTTACAGATATCCACCCATATGGGATGACTCAATTTTCCCACTACATTTCTCTATAGGGATTATTTTTTTTTAAAATCTTATTTTGGACATAATATACTGTTATGTGACTTGTTATTCACAGGGTAAAATTCATCATTTACTTGTTAGGTCAACCTTTACTCTTTTTCAGTCAGACTATGACACAAAGAAGAATTACCTGATAGAACCATGGTCAATGAAATGACACAATGGTTCTCAGTTCTAAGGGGTCATTCAGAAGATACTTATGTGATTTTAATTTGAATTGTCATAAAAATGAAAACCCAAGATTAAAATATTCTAAGAGAAAACACCCTCCCCCACCCATAATCTGTGCAGACACCACTTGAGGATTAACCCTTTAAGGCATGGATACAATGGAATGATTAATTTCATTGATATAACTTTCTAATGATTTGATAATATAGATTTCTAATGATTTTCTAATGATTTTAGTGCTGTTAAATCTTCTAATAAATTAAACATTAAATTTGGTGTCCAACCTACAATTTATAAAAGCAAATATTAACATAAATATAAAATTCAAATAAATACAAATAAATGTACATCTATTTGTATATGCCATGTTTAACATGTGTCCACAAGATATCCAGCTTAATTGGGTTGACTTTAAACCCAGTTTTATGAACTCTCTTCTCTGTGTGTTAAGAATTTCAAGGTCTCTCTGAATATTTCTTGGAATTCTTAGGACCTAAATGGTTTTATTTTCTATACGTTACCTCAGTCTCTCCTCTTTTGTGATATGGACTTAATTGGCAGTGGAATTTAAAGACCAGAGAAATCTTCTCCACTGCCTAGAAAGCTCAATCCCAGAAATTGAGAGAAAAATCTGAGAAATGATTATATATTTTGAATGTTTATGCATAAAGCTTATGTGGGTACCTGGAAAAATGAAAATGATCTGTTTTTTCAAAAATTCCCTTACAACAGCAATTCCACTTCTGGGAATTTATCTGGAGAAAGCTGAAACACTCATTCAAAAGAATATAAGCACACCTATGTTTATTGCATTATTATTTACAATTGCCAAGATTTGGAAGCAGCCCAAGTGCCCATCAGTAGATGACTGGATGAAACAGCTATGGTACATTTACAGAATGGAATACTACTCAGCCATTAAAAAAGAATAAAATGTTACCCTTTGTGACAACACAGATGGACCTAGAGAACATTATGCCAAGTGACATACGTCAGTTAGAGAAAGCCAAGTACCATATGATTTCACTCATATGTAGAATGTAATGAACAAACCAACAAACAAAATAGGGAGGACTCATAGAGAACAGGCTGACAGCTGTAGGTGGGGTTGAGTGGGGGTGAAGGAATCAAGCAAAAGGAGAAGAGGTCATGGACCTGGACAACAGTGTGGTGGTTGCAGGAGGAGGGGTGGGTAGAGGTGGAAGGGGATATGGGGGATAAATGGTGATAGAAAAAATTGCAATGAAAAGAAACTACTTTTAAAAATCTATCTCTTTTTTAATTTATTTTTTATTGTTCAACTGTAGTTGCCCCAGTTTCTCCCCCAACCTGATGCTCTCCACTGCCCCACCCAACCGCCCGCAGTCAATCCCCACCCTGTTGTCTGTGTCCATGGGTCATTTATACCTGTTCCTTGTCTCTATCCTTCCCTTCTTTCCCCGTCCTCCCCCTCCCCCTTCCCCTCTGGTCACTGTCAGTCTGTTCCATGCTTCCATGCCTCTGGTTTTATTTTGTTTATTTGTTCTGTTTATTAGGCTTCTGGTATAGTTGAGATCATATGTTATTTAAAGGTAGTTGTAACCACTTAGGGTGAAATGGGCAAGCATAAAAGAAGGTTGTGGGCTTTGCCTAGCTACAGAAATCATAGGGCTGGGCTAAGATTATCTAGCTAATTCAGCAGGTGCTTCTTGTGTCCCTGACCTTAGTCTGGGCTACATCATCTCCACAAATCATTGGCATCTTTACTAGTTTATGAAGATGTGGTCTTTGGTGCTGAAGGAATGAGGAAATGAATTCATGTGATGGTTAATGGAAGATTTAGATAATATTTGTTTCCCTATGAATTTGAATTTTAAGGAAAGATACCTTTTCCTCCCATAAGAATAGATATGGTGAAATAGTGAAATGTGGAGAACCAGCTGTATGGCTATCATGAAGGTAGTAGAACCTTTGCTTTGAAGTATCAAGTCTTCTCTATCTAATGTTAGGAATGAAGGCATAGTTAAAAATGAACAGAGCCAGTCTTTACAAAGTTTATTTAAAAACAAAAAAGCTCACTGAGTTATATTTTAAAAGGAACTCTGATGACAGCCTTTATATTTTGGAAAAAAAAATTAATGGCAGAAATTACTACCAACAGCACACAGACCAGACTGTGAAAGGACTGAAGTGATTAAACTCAAGAATATAGAGATTGGTTTGAAAATGTATCCCATGTTGCTGAAAAGTGTAAAATACCAAAATCCTGACTTCTTTAAGGAGCTATTTCCAAGTAAATGCTTACACCTTCTTAATATACTAGAATTTTTTGTGGGTTAATATTATTAATGGTATGGGACTTAGGTGGACAAATTCTTTTCTGTCAGTTGGAGAAGAGAACCTTAGTATGCAAAGTCTCTATTGAAATCAAAGGGAAATTGCATAAGATCCACATTCGTCACTTAATGGACAGTGTAGCTGGCATGTAGCACATGCTAAAAAGCAACCTGAAAATCCAGACACAAAATGGCTTTGTGCATTAACACTGCTCAGGAAAGTGCTAGCTATTAAATATTTTCACAGTATTAAGCATATTGATATTTAATCTTAAGCAAGATTTAAAAAATTACTTATCATTTGTAGTTGATATGTGAAATTTTAAAGCAGTATTTCAAAAGGAATTAAAATATCTAAACTGTTCATAAATGCTTCCATTTTAAAATAGTTTGCATTACATAAGAGTTAATTCCAACTCTCTCATACTAATAAAATAATCAAGTGGAAATGAGTCTTAGTTTCTCAGCTTGCACAAGAAATTCAAAAGCAGAATCAGAAATTTAATTGAAATGTAAGCAATGTGTTTTGGTAAAAATAATAACGTATGGCTGATGTTTTCAAAACTTGGGTTTTTGTTGTTGTTTTCATTTTAAAGCATCAACAGTGCTTTCCAGCAGGTGTCACTGTAGGCAAATATAAAATGATAAATACAGGGCTCATACAGCTTGCTGCCAATAGTTCCTTGAGAAGAGAGGAGGTTTATAGTCAGACTTCTTGATTATTTTGTTTTTGTTTTTTGCTACTAGTATCTGTCTCCTAACATTATTTTCTATTCCTGTTGATGCATTCACAACCTAGTGAATACCACTCGGTTGAATGAATGGGAGCTGCTGTGTGTACTATGAAATGATGAAATGACTTAATAACACCCGTTTGGGGGCATAGAACATAAATTGTTTTGTAGAAGAGAATCCTGGAATCTTGAAAAGTCAAGTCAAAGCTCAATGTTTTAATTCTGAAGCCTTTTGGAGGTCTTCCCTAATCGTTTAATAGATAATTTCTGATTTTCATGGTTTCTGTATAAACATTGTTACAAAAACTAAAGTTTTATCAGAAAGGACAGCTTTAAAAGTATTCAACAAAACACTTAGTATGGTAGGATAAATATGAGAAAGGGAAGGATGGTAATGATATTATTGGTTCCTTGAAATTATGCTTCAATAGTTGGGTTAAAACTGAGTTGGTATTTATCCTGCAAAAAACCTCTGATTAGACCCTAGGGAAACCATTTCTGAGCATATCATCACAGGAAATCCAGAGAATCCTTATTTCTCTTTTCCTTCTATTTAGTATGCACAGCACAGGGGAAGGAAAGCAGAGAGATAAGGTACTGGCAAGAGAATTTTTTAGGAGTTATTTTTGCCAATTTAAAAGTTTTCCTGTTTCCTGGTAGACGTGAGCATCTCCACATACCTTTCATAACTCCTATAGCTTCTAAAGTAGTATTTGGTCTGCCTATATAGACTAGATTTAATAGTTGACAATGTGACACATGCAGACAGGGTTTAAGGAAAAATGCACATAATAGAAAATGGTTTGAAATATTCTCCTCATCCCACACCCAATGAAAAAGGTCCACATGAAAAATTATGTTTTGTTTAATTTATTCTTAAGAGTACGTACAAAATTGTGTTCCATGCATCCTAACAGGTAACAAAAATAATAATAATAATACTTTCTTCACATTATAATCAACTCACAAAATCTCAGGGAAATTGCTGGTTCCTGTGACTACAGCTCTCAAACCCAAAATAGGATCTACATTTCCTGACTCCTTTCTCTCCTCTAGAACATATCGCCTAAAATAGGGTTGTTTTTTGAAATCTGAGAATGTTTTCCTATTAATAATACTCCAAGAGTTGATTGAGGCCTAACTCTGTACCTGGACTGTCCCAAGTACTTTGCCCATGTTCTCCCGATTTGTTTTCTATTTATTTATTTAATTGTTTGTTTTTAATTTAATTTTATTGTTGTATTACATTCATCCCACTTCCCCTCCTTTCTCTCCCCTTTCCCACCCATCCATTACCCCCAAAGTCAATCCCACTTGTCCATGTCCATGGGTCTTTCATGCTAGTTCCTTGACTAAATTGCTCCTCTCTTTGCTTCCTTCTCCCTCCTCCTCCTCCCCCTCCCCTCTGCCCACTGGAGTTCTGTTCCTTGTAAAAACATGGAATGGTTTACAAATTTGCATGTCATCCTTTCAGGGGTCTTCTCTGTATTGTTCCAATTTTAGTATATGTGCTGCTAAAGCAAGCACCCAATTAGTTTTCTCCTTGGTCCACTGTCCTAGAAGGTAGGTGCTATCATCCTTATTATAGTAGTTCCTTGTGATCCATGGTTTCACTTTCCACAGTTTCAGTTATTTGAGGTCAGCCACAGTTTGAAAATATTAAATAAATAGTTCATCATTTTAAAATGTTGTGCCTTTCAGAGCAATGTGATGAGGTCTCATGATATTCAGATACGTTCTGCCCAGACCTTGAATCATTCCCAGTGTATTCATGCTGTATACACTGCCTTCCCTGCCAGTCACTTAGTGGCCCTCTCAGTTATCAGATCTACTGTTGTACTATTGCAGTGCTTGTGTTCAAGCCACCCTTAATTTACTTAATAATGGCCCCAAGCACATAGATAGAGATGCTGGCAATTTAAGCATGTGAAAGAGAAGCCATAAAGTGGTTCCTTTACATGAAAAGGTGAGTACAGTGCAGTAAGGTATTCTGAGAGAGACGACATTCACATAACTTCTTTTACATATACTGTTATGGTTGTGACATTTTATTAGTTATGCTTAATCTCCTACTGTGCCTAATTTATCAATTAAACTTTATTATAGAAATGCATGTATAGGGGAAAGCATAGTGTACATAGGGTTTGGTATCCACCAAGGGTGTCAGAATGTATCCTCACAGACAAGCGGGGCTACTGGACGCTGACACAGGAACATATGCAAAAGGTCCATGGTGCTCAGGATCCCGCAGGCTAGCAGGACAGAGGAGGGGCCTGGATTTGAGTCCCCAAACCTTTGTTCTTCATCACTATATTTCCACAGCAAAAGCAACATGTTATTTAGGAGAATAACAAAACTACCTTTGAAAATCACACAAAAAGGAAAATGTCCTTTTTCTGTATATTATGTGCTTCAGGTTTGAGCCAGCTTCATCCTGTCCAAGGGGTTCAGCTGGCAGCCCTGGAAAGGGATAGGCTGTGCTTGGGATAATGGTCCCACAATTCCTAGTGATGCTTCCCTGATTTTGCCGATGAAACAGAAGCAAGCATCCCTGTGTTTAAGACAAGATTCTTAACAAAATCCTGAAAAAGAGAAAACTCGATAGTTATAAACCCTGAGTTTTATTTTGAGTGTAGTAAAAATAATAATAAAAAGACCTCAAACAACTAAAAACTTCTCATAGTTCAATATTTAAAATGTTAGGAGATTTTCATTTGAGGTCCTCAAGTCATTTACACTGTAGCTTGTGATTATGAGTTTATAGAGGATTTGAAGTCAGAGAATCCTGGATTGGAATCCTGACTCAGTTTCCAGAACCTCCATTTTCTCATCTCTAAAATGGTGCTAACAGACCCTGGCTGGTGTGGCTCAGTGGATTGAGTGCCTGCCTGCGAACCAAAGGGTCACAGGTTTGATTCCTAATCAGGGCATATGCCTGGATTGCCGGCCAGGTCCCCAGGTGGGGATGTGTGAGAAGCAACCACACATTGATGTTTCTCTCCCTCTCTTTTCCCTTGTTTCCCCTCTCTCTAAAAATAATAAATAAAATCTTAAAATGGTGATAATAGCATTTAGCAGCTAAAATATGTCCAGTGGTTATTATGTGCCAGGTACTGTTCTAAGAGTTTTACAGACATATCTCACTTTATCTTTTAACAACCCAGTGGAATAGATAGTATTAGTTTATCCCCATATTATAGAGGAAATAACTGAGGCTGAGAGGTTAAGGTCTTTGCCTGAGATCACATAGCTAGTAAGTAGTAAAAATGGGATTTCAATAAAGCTTTGGAAATAAATGCCTTTTTACATTGTTATTATGCCTCTTTACATGATCATTATGAATATTAAGAGAAAAATTTTTAAAGATTTTATTTATTATTTTTAGAGAGAGGGGAAGGGAGAAAGGCAGAGCAGGAGAGAGACATCAATGTATGGTTGCCTTTCACCTGCCTCCAGCCATGGGCCTGGCTGGAGACCTGGCTTGCAACCTGGTTATGTGCCCTGGCTGGGGAATCAAACCAGCAATCTTTGGGTTTGCAGGCTGGCACCTTATCCAGTGTGCTACCAGCCAGGGCCAAAAAAAAGAATAAATTTTTTTCTGAAAAAAATTGGGAAAGTGTGGGGGACCCCTTATTGTGAAATCCCCTGGCCACGGATGAAAGAAGACTACTAATGCAGGAACTGCTTGGGGAGAAAAAGGCTGGCAGATCACTCTGAGGAGAAGTAACCCGAGCACCTTCTATGATAATAATTGAAAGAATGCAGAGATCCCCCTCAGGTCAGGGCTGGCCAGATAAGAAGATGCCAGGTGGCCACAAGGCAAGGTGCATGAGGTCATCCTGTGCATTGAGCATAAACATCTGGTATACATTAACTAGGGAGACTGAGAGCAAAACAAGCTTCAAGGGATAAAATACAGTTTCCATAGGCCAGGTTTTTCCATGGAAACCTCCTAGCTGGATGCTGGGTGGTGCTTGCCTCCAGCATTCCCAGTTTCCTGGTCAAGTCTTACAGGCCCAGTGTTCTGGACCTTGCTTGTGTGGGGCTACAGTTCCCGGAACCAGACCAGGTGCTCTCTGACAGGGAAGATTGAAACTGAGACCTTTTTGTTAATCATTCTTAGAGCCCTGTGCTTTGAAATGGGTTCGTCCAGTCATCCTCAGTCATTCCATCCATCCATCCATACTCATCATTTACATAACATTTATTAAACACCAGCTACATTCCAGATGTTATACTAAGAATTGGACTTTCAAGGACAAATATCGTTCCCTATTGCTTGGGGCAGGGGATGGGGTGAACTTAAACTAATTGAAGCAGTCTCAGAATTGAGACTGAGAACTGAATTTGTCTTTGTTTCTTACCATTATTCACTTTCCTGTTCTCTTTTCCTTCCTAAGCCCTGGGTACTCATTTTCTAACCTTGTCTGCAAAAGAAAAGTAGACCTCTAATACTTGAAAGGTATCTTCTAAGTTCTAAGTGTAGTATCCAATATATAGTTAGCTTTTAATAACATTCTATTAAATGAATGAATAAACAAATGATTATATCTTGTGGCCTTCAGGAATATAAATTTGGTGATATGATAATAGGATACTTTTCTTATAAAATCAACCAAAACACAGCCAGTTGGAATAACCTCTTCATATAGGAGCAGATGGTGAATGTCAAGTTGAAAAACCCTAATGTAATGGCCTTCCTCCTCAACTCAGACCATTTAATGTTTTCTTGATAAGAGTCACTTAAGGTTATCTCTCAGTGCCTTCTTCTCAACTCATTCCATCCCCTGTCACTTGTTGTGCTTCATCTCAACCCTCAGTCCTCAGCCAGTTTGATATCCTTCCTGAGCTCTAGAACAATCTCTTCTCATGGGCCTTCACCCTTCATCCTCCTTTCTCCACATTCATTCACTGGCTAAAAGGTTTGCACTTGTATAGCACCTTTCTCTAGGGCAAGCTTCAAACTGAGGACCCTGCAAAATGAAGAATGACAACATGATATGGGCCAGTTAGGAGACTCCTACACTGTATGGTATAGTCTGACTCCCTGCTCTGGACATTCCTTTCCCTTCTGTCTGGATTTTCTCACTCCTTTCCAGCAGTCTGTGCCTATAGGGAACAATCTATAAAACTAATGTCTTCTAAGGTATGATTGATTGATAATGACTTAACCTTCTTCGGGGAAATTAAGCTTTTAAAATGGAATCCCAGATAAAAAATACCCCAATGCATTCTGTGGTAGGATTTTGGGTTCTGTAGCAGGCTGATGGGAGAGATCTATTTGAATTGTGACTTTTCCTGGTGATCTCCATCCAATCAAGAACAAGCAAAAAGGCCCTGGCTGGTGGCATAGTGGATAAGGTGCTGGCCTGCTAACCCAAAGGTCACTGGTTCGATTCCCAGGGCACATAACCAGGTTGCAAGCTGGGTCTCCAGCCAAGTCCTTAGCTGGAGGCAGGTGACATTGGTATCTCTCTGCCTCTCTCCCTTCTGCTCTCTCTAAAAATAATAAATAAAATCTTTAAAAGAAAAAAAGAGAGATAGCTTACCTCTGGACCTATAGATTGTTGACTTCATTCATTCATTCATAACACTTGTACATAGATCCTACTATGCACCAATATTGCATTAATTTTATAAAGAAAAGGAAAGCCCTAGCTCAGAGATTTCAGAGTATATGTATTTATCACTAGATGGACAAACAGATAATTAGGACACAACATGTTAAATGAATGATAGAGATATAGTCAGGAATATTGGAAGAGCATCTGGGTAAGACACATAAGGTTAGATAGAATAGATAATGGGCAAAAAAGCAGGTAAAATTCTAAACCTACCCAACACTTAATCGATGGCAGGACCAGAATGCTGAAGATCTGTCAGTGATTATAACAGGATTCAGTCAGACAACACAGCCCATGGCAGGTAGTTTGACAGAGGAAATTTGATATGGGGAAATAGTTCCAAATTGTTGGAAAAGCTGAAAGACCAAACCCAGGGGAGAAGAAAGCAATCCAGAAATTAGCAACAAAAGGAAGCTGCCAACACTCCTGGGGCTGGAAGAATGAAGGATGGAAGTATTATGAAACCCAGAAGCCAGCACTGCCTGGGACCTGTGGGAGCTAAGACCATAGATGCTGCATAGCTGCTTCCAAAGTCACCCTGAAAGCAGGAAGATGGAGAGAAATTCCCTAGTCTGCTTGAGTTGGGAGCTTGAATCCTATTGACTAAACTAGGTCTAAGCCAGTTAGTAAAAGTGCCTGAGAGTGGAGTTTGCAGAGACCAGGCCTTAGTGATACAGAGCAGAGCACGAGGTGTGTGGAAATGGGACTGAGAGCAAATAAACAAATGACCAACATGATTAGCTTAGTTGTTTTTATTTCACCTGCTAATTTACAGAGGGTACCAGGACTCAAAACAGTCATTTGCCAAGGTTGTCCTATTTGTTTTTTAGTAGATCCAAGTCTGGAACCTGGGTGGGAAGAAAAGTAATGATTTAAGTAGGATTTATGGAGGCGTTATTATGTTCCAGGCTACACGCAAAGTTCCTCACGTATGTTATGTCGTTTAATTCTCCCAACATCCTTGTGTAGCTGTCTTTCTGATTCCCACTTTGTTCCTTAAACCAAACGACCTAACATTAAAAAAAAAGTTAATGTCATCTTTTAGCTATTAAAGACTTATAGGAAAATCTTTGAGTGAAGACTAAAGAATCTTGTGACAGTTTTTAGTATCTGTTCCATCCATACATTAACTTTCTACTATGAAAAGCCTCAGGGATGTTGTGTGAGGTGATCCCAGTGTGGGCTGGGACCCTGCAGGCTCTGAACATGCACATTTATTCTTCTCACCTGTAGACTTGGAACTCTGCTCTGTCTTTTACTGCTGTCCTATGCAACTTTTCAAATGTATGTAATTGCTTATGAGAAAAATACACATTTGTTTAAAATTATGACTAAATTCAGAGTAACATTTTGTGATTTTTACACATCCTTGAAGTAATGAATTAAAAACATACAATTGCTATCATGGGATGGTCAGAAATTTGAGGATTGGAAAGAGCTCCTCATGTTTGGAAAGGGGGAAATTATACTATAAAGTGTTATCATGGGACAGTAGGGTATTACAGGGAGAGCTACCCCAAATTAATGATAGCTAATATTCGCTAAGTGTTCTGATGCTTTACATGTATTAAACCATTAATTCTCATAGCAACCCCATAGGTGAGCCTTATTATTATTAATGTTCCCATTTTACAGATGAGGAAAGAGCGGGACAGAGAGACTAAGGCCCAGGGACTTTGAATGAATAAGTAGTAGAACCAGGATTTGAAACCTGATTTCAAGGTTCACATTTTAAACCACTGCTTATCCTGCCTTTAAAACATGTTTTTATTTCCCTTGCCATATTTATGGTAAATCGCATCAAACTAAAAGTTAAACAAAAGTGTATAAGGTCCTGGCTGGTAGCACAGTGGATAAGGTGCCGGCCTGCGAACCCAAAGGTTGCAGGTTTGATTCCCCAGCCAGGGCACATAACCAGGTTGCAAACCAGGTCTCCAGTCAGGTCTGTGGCTGGAGGCAGGTGAAAAGCAACCATACATTGGAAAAAAAAAAGTGTATAAGGAAAATGGTTACATACCTGTAAAAGCCATTGGCCCCAAATTACTAACATGCATTTTGAGGAATTTTACTTACATTTAAAAATACCATTTTAATTTTGGTGCTCTTTATAGATAATGAAAAAAATATGAGGTCTGTCCCAAAAGTATTGGCAGTGCGAACTGTTTTACTTACATTGACATTGGCTTGATCCTTTCAGGACAGACCTCATATACTACATGTCTATTTCTTCTCATTTTCAAATCCATAATAGTTATGTAATTTTATTCACTTAAGGTAAAGCAAACTATTAATAAATTATGTGGTTAGTCCTTAAAGACTGTTAAAACTACTTTGAATTACATGATAATCTCATCTTTACAGTAATACCAGGCTGTTGATGAGCTGAACTACCCAAATACAGAGACTATAGTTAAAATGATTTTGCGTGAAAGATGATAATGATGTGCTATCTGTTGTACAACATGCTCTATGCCATGCACTCCAACTCCCACTTTTTTAAATAAAATTTCCCAGTGCTATTTAAATACACCTTTTTCCTAATAGTGAGATTCCTCTGAAAAATAAAGGTCTTGCTGGTTAAATATTTCTGTAAACAAAGTGTCTTGTATCGATGGAGAAATCCATGGGAATGAAAAATGCTTATGGGAGGGAATTTTCTCTGCTCTTGGTACAGAAGAGAAAAATTCTTCTTGTTGGATCTTTTGGAAATGTAAGTTTTAGAAAACTAAAGAATATCTTGATGATTGAATGAATACTTTTACTTAAAAAAGAGTCGCTTTTACTTTTCTGTAGTGGCTACCTTTGTATAATTGTAAGCACAGTAAAGAGCTCTCCAGTTGATGTTACTGCTCATTTCCAGGGAGAGGCCCCTGATCATTTTTCTGAGGAAGCGTTCCCATTGCTTTTGATTGTTTCCACATTCCCAATGGCAGTATGTTGAGGAGTTACATCACATCTGTTTCATTCCATAGCCAAGCAACATTTGTTCTGCAAACATTTCTTGAACATTTTCAATGTTCCAGGCCTTAGGCAAGGTTTAGGGGGATACACTCATAAGTAAGAAATTGGCCCTGACCTGAAGAGCTACTAGTGTAGAAGAGAAGACATTTTCCATTTCTGATATGTAAATGGAAAATTACAATGTATGTATTTACCATTGCGGGAGAGATCCCATAGAGAGTGCTGGGGGAACAGGGACAGAACCAATGACCTGTGCTGTGACTGGGGAGAGGAAGGGAAATACTGGAATATTGCTGGCCAGGAGAGGTTTTGCAAAAGAAATGATGCTTGAGCACCCGGGATGGCAAGAAAGAGTCTATTGGAGAGTGTCAAAACATTTCAGCTAGAAGGAAAGGTATAAAGTTCTTCATGAGGATCTAGCCTTGCTAACACATTGATTCTGGACTTTTTTCTTCCAGAACTGTGGGATTAATAAATTTCTGTTGTTTAAACCACTCAGTTTGTGGTACTTTATTATGGCAGCCCTCTGAAACTAACATAGAATCCAAAATTGTAGACCAGTTCAGAAGACTAATGAGGGCCTGAGCTAGGGTGTTAAGATCAGGGTGAAGAGAAAGGATTTGAAAAATAGTCAGGGAGTAGAATTGATAGAACTTGGTGACTAGTTGGATATGTGGAGTTAACGTAGTGATTAACATGTCTTGGTTGAGTAAAAAGGACTCATGGACATGGACAATAGTATGGTGATTGCTGGTGGGGAGGGGAGTATAAAAGGACTAAATGGTAAGGAAAAAAGACTAAATTGAGAAAAGATGTATCTAAATTTTAGTTTTAGCTCTCCTATGGCTTAGCTGGGTGAACTTGAACAAGCCATTCATCTTTATGCTTTAGTTTTGTCATCTGTAGAGTAAAATCATGATAGTTCCTATCTTGTTGGATTATTGTACTGGCCAAGAGAATACATGTTCAATTTCTATTATAGTGGCATGAAATAACCAATGCGGTAACATTTGTGAAATATAGTAAATACTCAATAACTATAAAACTTTGTGGGTTGTGTAAAAAAATATTGAGAATGATTCATTTCTGACTTGGCCATCTGTTAGGCTATATTATTCAGGAGAGAAAAAATATTGGAGAAAAATTAGTTAGGGAGACTGAATGATAAATTCAGTTTTAATTAAATTTAAGACATAAAAGCAAATGATTTATTATTTAAAATATACTGCCTTGCCTTTTATGTTGGCTTTTATGAAATTCAAGTTTTATATTTTTAATCTAGCTGAAAGTTTGTTGCCCATTAAAGATAATCTCACATAGAAATGAAATGAGCACTATGTTTATAGGTTATTAGAGAAAAAGAATTACAAAAATCATGTTTGTTTAAAACCCTTTAAAAAATCTATATTGATTGAATTGACTGTTATAATGGAGATAGAGGTATTGACTTCTGACAACTTGTCTAAGAATTAGTTCTTAATTAACCTCAGGTTGTCAACTTGTGATCACCCTTTCTCTTGGATGAATGATCTCAAATGTGGCAATCTATAGCAGAGAAATTGAGTCATCTGGCAGAAATTATCCTTGGCTAGGTTCTGTTTTAGGGCTGCCAGATAAAACACAAGACACCCATTTAAATCTGAATTTCAGACCAACAAATACTTTTTAAACATTAATATATTCCAAATATTTATTTATACTACAAAATTTGTTTATTAAATTCAAACTTAGCATTTTTATGTGCTAAATAAAACCTTTTCAGTTCTCTGACAGAATGTGCTTCTGTAGAAATCTTTAAAAATAGGTTAGATTCATAATCATTCTGATTTAAGGTATAGTTTGTCTAAAACTTGTTCTACTTTATTTCTCAAGAGGCTTTCTTGAACTCAAGATTTGCAATTAATGATCTAATGAAGAACATACTCATGTAAAGAATTAATACATTGAGAGTAAACACAACCAAAGGCAATAAAGTATTCAATATGTACAGATGAGAGGATCAACCACATATAGTTTCTCAGAGTGATATTTTTATAAGACTTCATTTGACATTAAGACATAATGAATATCTGCTTGTTTCATGAAGATGAAAAACCTGTGTTTCTTTACCTTTGTACAATAATTTCTTCATATATAATTTATATTATTATACTCTAAGAAATAAAAGCCCAAGCTATTTTTAAAAATAATTAGAATCATGGTGACATTTTAAATGACTAAGGGCTGAGATAAGATGAGATTAAATATCATATCATTTTAATTTGGGCTTTAAATCTGTCTATAGGATCCTCTTTGCTTTTTTGCAGCTCATCTATTCCTTTGTCTTTTGAGTTTGACAAGAAGCCATTGTAGGGCCATTCTGCCTCAGTTTTGAATATTCACAACCAAAGAATGGAGCCTATATTAAAACTGAAAAGTTTTGCTTATGAATCTGGGTGTGTGATTTGATTTGCTGCAGAAATTGCAGTGGTTAGTTTGTATTTATTTACTTAAAATTAATCAGTTCTTTTGCTAAAGTGGCTATAAGTCATGCCACTTTGATTTTCAGAATGATTTATCTTCTTACTTTCTGCAACTTACTATAATGCTTGTAAAGTGATCATGCCAAGATGAAAATGATATTTTTCACTTTCCCCAAATATTTATTGTTTAAAAATGGATATCACTTATTAAAAGAGCCTGAGGTAAATTAGTAGCACAAATACATTGAGGTTCATTTCTAAGGAAAGTAAAGTAGTATCAGTAGTTCCCAGACCACAAAATCTCTGAGAAATTTATTTATAAAATTCTAACTTATATTTAAAAAATGTCAATAAAAGAAGTCGTCCTTATCATTTTGTCATTGGCCCCTGATCACAGAGTTGGTCAGACCTTTCCTGCCACCCCTAGAGGTCACCTGTGAGAGCTGGACAGTGCTTTTTCACTAATCCAGATGAGTTGATGATGACTTGAACTAGGAAATTGGTTGTAGGAATGGAAAATAGTTAACTGGTCCAAGAAAATTTAAATGGCAGAGTTGACTGAACTTGATGGGTAATGGCGAGTAAAATGAGGATGATTTTCTAAGTTTATGGATTGGGAAATTGGTTGAATAAACTACGATAAGATAAAAAGTAGAGGAACATGTGTGTATGTAGAAGGGTTAAGGAAGAGATAATGAGTTCAATTTCAAGCATATTTTATGTAATTGTGGAATTTATTTAAGTCATCAGATGTTCATAAAGTGTCAATTTCATGGCAGGCCACATGAGTGAGGGCCCTAGGAGTAGATCAGCACATATTATATTTTGAAGATTATAGTCTAGGAAGATCTAAGATGCAGGCATTAGTAGATACACTATGTTTCCCTCCACAGTCAAAAATGGACACATCTACCTCAAAACTATAGACAACCAGAAATTCCAGAATATCAAGCTGCATAGACATCCAACAAATAAAAGATATGAAGAAGAAATACTCATCTAGACAGGTAGTAGTGGTGGAGCTGGGACAGAAAGGAGGCAGTTTGGTGGAGCATTTTGGATGCCTGCAGGTTGGCAGTGCAGTTTGGTAGTGTGGCAGTAGACCAGACCACACAACTCATAGTTCCAGCACTGAGGTATGTGTGAAATAAAGCCACATTGCTTCTGACTATGAAAAACAGTGGGGATTGGAGCAGAGGAAAACAACTGCTGGTCTCTCAGCAGAGTCTTAGAGAACCCCCATGGTCCTGGAACATCCATAGACCCACCAACTCTGGGAACCACAGCCAGGACAACAGCTAGAGAGGCACCAGTCCCATATGGGAAGCAGGGAAAGTGCCTGGAAAAAGGATGAGTGCTGAGCAAGCAGCATTATTCCCTCTCAGACCCCTCCCCCACATACAGCATCACAATATGGTGAAACAGGTCACTTGTACGATGAGTACCTAAGGCTCCGCCCCTTACAATATAACAGGTGTAACCGCTCTACCCAAGAAACAGAGCCAAACACAGGAGGCTGTCAAATTGAGGAGACAGAGAACTATGGCTCAAAAAGAGAATAGATTAAGGTCCCTGTGGTTGAACTAAGTAACAAAGAAATAGCCAACACAAAAGACAAAGAGATAGTTAACCTACCAGACACATAGTTTAAAACTCTGGTCAAGAAGATGCTCACAAACTTGAGAGATATGCTTAAGTACAACAAACACAGAAGGGAAGAAGTGAAGGCTAGGCTAAGTGAGATTAAGGAAAATACACATGAAACCAATTATGAAGGGAAGGAAATGAGGTTCAAATCAACAATTTGGAACATAAGGAAGAAATAAACTTAACCAGTACAGAAAGAGGAAACAAGAAGAGGCTTAGGAACCTCCGGGACAACTTTAAACATGCCAATATCTGAATTATAGGGATGCCAGAAGGAGAATAGGAAGAGCAAAAAATTGAAAACTTGTGTGGAAAAGTAATGAAGGAAATCTTCCCAAATTTGGCAAAGGAAATAGACATACAAGTCCAGGAAGCACAGAGAGTCCCAAGCACTCTAGATTCAAAGAGGACCACAACAAGACACATCATAAGTAAAATGCCAAAGATGAAGGATAAAGAGAGAATCTTAAAAGTAGCAAGAGAAAAGAAGAATTACCTACAAAGGGTTCCTATAAAACTCTCAACTGATTTCTCAAAGAAACTTTGCAGGCAAGAAGGGTCTGGCAAGGAGTATTTAAAGTAATGAAAAGCAAGGGCCTACAACTAAGATTATCCAGCAAAACAATCATTCAGAATGGAAGGGCAGATTAAGTGCTTTCTAGGCAAGGTAAAGCTAAAGGAGTTCATCATCACCAAGCTATTAATGTATCAAATGTTAAAGAGACTTATTTAAGAAAAAGAGGATCAAAATTATAAACATTAAAAAGATAACTAACTCACAGCTATCAACAACAGAACCTAAAAAATAAAAATAAAAACAAAAACAAACAAAGCAAACAACCAGAATAGGACCAGAATCATAGATATGGGGGTCATTTGGAGGGTTATCAGCTGGGAGGGGGAAAGGGTGAAACTGGGAAATGATGCAGGGATTAGGAAACATAATTTTTGGGTACAAGAAAGGCAGGGTGAATTTAAGAATAGTAGAGGAAAAGGTGAAATCAGAGAACTTATATACACAACCCATGAGCATGAACTAAAGGGAGGTAGGACTATAGGAGGGAATGGAGGTCTGGGGTAGAGGGGAGCAAAGGGAAAAGAATTTGGGACAATTGTAATATCATAATAAAATGTACTTTATAAGATTATAGTCTAGTTGAGATGTACAATACATAAATAATAAATATAAGAAGTATATACAATAAACCTGAGCACTGACTGTAGTGGAGGAAAACACATTTTTGTATTGATTAGTTTCTACTTGAAAGTGTGACATCAAGTAGACACAGAAATTGTCCATTTTCCCCCATTTCATCGGTATTACAGTATAATGATGTAAAAAGTGTAAGATATTCAAAATGTGCATTGTGATGAATTGATATAATATACATGGCGAAAGGATTTCCTCCTATCTAATTAACACTAATTTTTACTCATCAGACCCAGACACCACTGTGGATTAATTCTGTGCAGCTCACTATTTTATCTGTGTTCCCACTTCTGACTCCTCTCATAATTCTTTCTCCACACAACAGCCAAGGTAATCTAACAGGTTCTTATCATATTTGGAATAAAATTCAAACTACTCGTCATGACCAATAAGGCCTTCTGTGACCAACCCCACCTACCTCTATGTTTTGAACCATTCTTCTCCCTGCTTTTGTAATTCAATGAAGAGAACTGAAGTTAATTATATTTTAGAAGCTGAATTAATAATAATTGTTGGTGAATTAGATGTAAGTGATGAGGAAAAGCAAAGGATGAAGGACAACTCAAAGTTTTTAGTTTGAGAAATCAGATGGATGGTAGTTTGCAAAGGTCTGACCATCAAATGAATGGAGTGATACAGTGAAAGAGAAGCTTATGAGATAAAAGGGGAAAAAAGTATCTTCATTGATTTCCATTTTTTCATGGAAGAAGGTAAAGGAAGCAAATTCAGGACCAAAATAACAGTATTTTTTATTCTTTGTGATTGGGATATATAGTTAGCTGATTAATTGAAAAATCAAAGAACAGATTCTAAAGTGTTACAGAACTAAAGTGTTCTATTTTAACTATGCACATGTACATGTAAATTCACTCACCAGTCTTTAATGTAAGGCCAAGATTATTCTTTAGGTATGGATCCATTAATTGAATATACTTTTATTTTTCTTACATAAACCACATTCACAATGTATTGTGTAGTATTTCTGGTTTTAATTTCTGTAAACTTGAGCCAAAATTTAAATTCACATCTGAAGAAACCCCAAGGCAAAAAAATTCTAGACTTTTATAATTTTCTCTAGTCTGTTACAGTTGTGTCCCTTATACCACTTCAATAGGAATTACTTTTTAGTTACTTGGTGTTACTATTGTACAAAACATTTAGTATATTTTCAGATCATATCTTTTTGTTTTTTTCTGTCCTATTTCATCAGATATACTAATTAAAATTATAAGATAGCAATTGCAAGTATAATGGAAATGAAAAGAGGTTTGGAAATAAATTCAGTTGATTCTTGGTAATCTACAATACAACTGGAAGGTGCAATTGTGTTAGGTTTCTAGGGAGGCATCAGCCACAGTATGCTTTACAGTGGGACTGAAGAGTGTAGGTTAATCTGATAAACTGAATAGGGGGGGTTATTGAAGAAAATTTCTAGTGTAAACACACTAGATCTCACATACAAATAAATATTTCATATGTACATACAGTATAATTATTTTTTTCCTCACCTGAAACATGCTTAGAGGAGAGGAGAAGAGAGAAAGAAAGAGAGAGAGAGAGAGAGAGAGAGAGAGAGAGAGAGAGAGAGAAAGATTAAATTCAGTTCCCTCTCATACATGCTTCAAACAGGAGCCAAACCCACATGCAGGCATGTGCCCTATCAGGAATTGAACCCCGAGACTTTTCGGTCCATGTGACAATGCTCCAACCAACTGAGCCACTGAGTCACACCAGCCAAGGCCACAGTGTAAATATTGAAAGCCCTAGCTTTCAGAAAAAAAACAAAAAAAAAAACTTCTTACAACAGTTTCCCACCCCCTCCCAGGGTAGAATGTGATAGGGATGTACACAATTGGAGACCAAGATAGCAGTAATCAATCTGAGCAGAATTTTCCTAACTGCAAAGTGGTATCTTTAAAGAGAAAATAGAAATAGAGGAACAAAAATGGCTTTTGTTGAAGCTCAAAGTCAACATTTTAGCAGCCCCAAAATAGGCACTTGGCCATAATGACTATGTTTGGAAAGGAGTGTTTTCTGGGATTGAGAGTATCAGATGGTAAAGACAGCCCTGTCAAACTTGAGAGCAGGGCTGTGTTCCTGTTTGGGAGGGCCCTGGTGTATGTACCAACAGAGCATCCTTAAATGCCAGTGTTCACCAACACAAACGAAGTAGATAATAATTGTTAGTCAATGACTTGTGTTAGATAAATTAGAGCCTTAACCATTGTCTTTCAAGTCAACAAACATTTATTGATTGCCTGCTGTAAGCTTGGCCCCATGCTTCCCCTGGAGACACACACATGCCAAGCAGGCCCCCACCACAAGTTCACACACACTCTGGTGTCAAGCAGGCATCTCACAACTAATTATGATATAAGTTAAACTAGAAAATGCTAGGATGGTCATATCAAATTCTGGTCATTTCCTTTCCTGAGAATTTTGGAAGTGAGTCAACTGGTTTCCTAGTTTACACTGTGAGGCAACTTATATAACCATTTTAACTTGGTGTAGCTTTCTCATCTTTTTATTGGGCTAGTCATAT
This sequence comes from Noctilio leporinus, assembly GCA_004026585.1. Classification (NCBI taxonomy): domain Eukaryota; kingdom Metazoa; phylum Chordata; class Mammalia; order Chiroptera; family Noctilionidae; genus Noctilio; species Noctilio leporinus. The sequence goes on from PVIW01010408.1 coordinate 23,280, forward strand.
TTTGGGAAATGGTGCACATTATCCAAAATGCAATTTTCACTAGGTAGCTCCATTTAGGCAATATCAGTTAATTCTATATTATTTATGGCTAAGGAATTTTTCTTGGGGTTAAACACCTGTATCTATTTATCTGTCCCTCCATCCACTCAATTAGTATAGAAACCACATATATTTTGCTATTTGTTATTGCAACTAGATGAATTAACTCCTACATGAAGTCTTTATTTCCTTCCTATGTTGACTCTTGTGGGGGGTAGGGAATGGGGGAGATGATGATGGTAAAGTTCAGTTTTATAAATTTGCTACCTAAATTTGCTAGTATTCTAAGCTTATTTTACTGATGTTTCAAAGGATACTCCTCCCCATTCTTTTGGAAAACAAGCTTGTGACTACATTACCCAAATAATTAATAATTTTATAAACTTTAATTAAATTCCTCATTAAACAGCTGCCTCAGAGACCAACACCCTAACGCCTCCAAACATGTTAGTAGCTATTTCCTCTGTTGCTTGTGCCTTTCCTGGCTTTATCATTAACATTTGATATGTGATGACCATAATCTTACATAGCATTAAAAAAATGTAAGCACTGAAGTTTTATCTATTTACTTATTTAAAGATTTTGTTCATTATTATTTTTAAAGAGAAGGGCAAGGAGAGAGGAAGAAAGGGAAAGAACATCAATATATGGTTGCCAGTCACCTGCCTCCAGCCAAGGACCTGGCTGGAGACCCAGCTTGCAGCCTGGTTATGTGCCCTGATTGGGGAATTGAACCAGCAACCATTGGGTGCCCAGGCCAGCACCATATCCAGTGTGCCACCACCCAGGGCTGAGCCCTGAAGTTGTATAGGACACTAATTTTAGTTAGGCTTCTAGTATTCCATTGATTGAGTGACTTTAGAGAGAGAGGAAAGGAGAGAGAGAGAGAGAGACAGAGACAGAGACAGAGACAGAGACAGAGACAGAGATTTATCTACTTGTGTTGGTCGATTTTTGTACGCTCCCTGACCAAGGATCAAGGATCAAACCTGCAATCTCATAGTATCTAACCAAGCCATGGCTCTAGTATTTTTTTTTAATTTTTACTTTCAGTTATTAGTTTAATTTCTAGACATTCAATTTTATTTTTTAAAAAGATTTTATTATTTACAAAGAGAGAGGAGAAGGGAGAGAGGCAGAGAGGGAGAGAAACATCAGTGCATGGTTGCCTTTTACCTGCTTTCAGCCACGAACCTGGCTGGAGGCCAGGCTTGTAACTTAGTTATGTGCCCTGGCTGGGGAATTGAACCAGCGACCTTTGGGTTCACAGGCCAGCACCTTATTCACTGTGCTACTCTAGTATTCTTAATACACTTACATTTTCTTCACTTTACAACCTTACTGTATGATTCAGTCAGTATCCAGTGACTTACAGGAATGCACTTTCTCTGCCTGAAGCTGATAGTGAAGAACTATTAAATTTTTTATTTTATTATTTTTAAAAGACTTTATTTCTTATTTTCAGAGAGAAGGGCAGATAGGGAAGAAGAAAGGGAGAGAAGCATCAATGTATGGTTGTCTTTCACCTGCCTCCAGCCATGGACCTGGCTGGAGACCTGGCTTGCAACCTGATTATGTGCCCTGACTGGGGAATTGAACCAGCGACATTTGGATTCACAGGTTGGCACTAATCCACTGAACCACACCAGCCAGGGCTAAGAACTATTAATTTTATAACTATCACATTTATTATAAAGTATGTTTCCTTATGCTTATTAAGTTGAAGTCTGGTTACTACTTTCCTAGCTACTTGTACAAATTGGTAAGATTTAATACCTATATATTACCCCTTTTCCTAGCTACAAATTTGATTTTTACATAGAATGAATTTGGGATTTCTGAACATGTATAAGTATGTTCAATGTTGACACTAATTTTGATTCACAAAGAACTTTACTCTGGAGGAAACTAGACATATATCCCTATTCTCAGTAAAAGAATTTTCCTGAATTAGGCCTCCCATGACAAAAGTGCCTTATGACATTACATATTCTGTCCCATGGGGACATCTGTCTTCCTCTTGTTCAAGGGTAAGCTGGTATACAGCCAGCCTGTTCCAGTATGGCTATGTTGATGGCTTATGATAGTGTCTGTTCTGGTTTGTTGAGGCTTCTTTTGTGATTTTTGAAGCCCCAGCATTCCATGTTGTTAATATTTTGAGTACCTAAGGTGATCACAAAATAATTAAATGGCATCAGGCCCACACTATCGATCTCGGTTTTAATGCATTTTTTGAAACTAATGTTTTACTCCTCTTTCCTGGATAGAGGACTAAGGTAGTCTAAAACAGGTTGAAGTGAAACCACCGGTGTAAAATAGAGGAACTGAATTATCTGAAAATTGCATGAAAGAATTAATGGTGCATTTATAAGTCTGGCTTTAAGTCATGTATCTGATGCTTCTAGGAACTGAAATTTCTTTGAATCTTTCTGTGAATGATGGGTGGACACATTTCTAGTCTTAGGGAAAAGAAGTGGATCTAGGGGACAGAGGGGAGCAAAAAAGGGATGGATGTAATACAACAACAATAAAATTAAAAAAGTAAAAAAAAAGAAGTGGATCCATTAACTTGATATCATTCCCCTTCTTATTTTATAAAATTGCTGACTATATGACATGTCCTTTTCAGCCTGGTCAAAATATGCCAGAGCTGTGTAAAAATATCTTATAGGTTTAGTTTCTTTGAGGGATGAGGCTATAGATTCAGAGTCTTTGCTAGAAGTTCTCTAATTTTCGATATTTAATTAGGTTCATATAGACCGAGTGGTAAGAAGAAGGAAACATGTCCCTAGACTGTCACAGAAACCCTAGTGGGTATGAAGGTCCAATTATTCATTTTGAATTCCATAAAGTGTTAATAAGAAAGAATGCAGTTTGGATTGATTTCAATAGGTCGAGGTCTAGCTAATAGTTTTTCAGTAGCTTTGCTTAATTGTTTGCTGACATTTTTTCTTAAGCTGATTGCTTAAATTCCCTGTGCTCTGGGCACTGGTTCCAGAAAGAACCTGAAAATTAAGATTTCAATGGGTATACAACTGTCTTACGATGTTTTGGAGTTAGTATTTTCTCTGTCATTGGTCCCCTAGGAATGTGCAAGGTTAGGCCTGATGACCAGTTGCTGGGGATGTTATAAAGAAATCCTTGCTCTTCCAAGTGTGGTCCAAGGACCAGCAGCATTAGTATCACCTGGGAGCATGTTATAAAAATAGGCGGGCTACCTAAGGGCCTAGACCATGGGTGGCAAACACAAGGCCCTTGGGCCGAATTTGTCCCTCCTCCTTGTTTTATCCGGCCTGGCACATTTGACCTGGCACCTTGTTTTGCCTAACTATTAAGAAGTAGTTACATTTATACAGTCCTAAAGTTACATTCGGCCCTTGGAAGGCAACCGAGAGGCTGTGTGGCCCCCCGTGAAAATGAGTTTGACACCCCTGGCCTAGACCTATTCAGTCCCAGTTCATGGTTTGACAAAATGCCCAGATGATACATACGTATGTTCAAGTTTGAGAAGTTTGTTGCAGAGGGTATCTAATAAGGGTGGAGTCAGGGAATGACCCTGGTAGGTCTAAATGATCTTCAAGTCCTGAACCTTCAGGTTCTATGTTACTATGAGAAGGAACAACCTACAACTGTATCCTATTTGGATCTTTCAGCATATGACTAAATGCAAGATGGTAGATGTTAATATCTTAGGGAAGGAGACTTAGGGATGGCAATTTAATTTTCTTTTGCTATTCTTGAGGGTGTATTTGGTAATCTAATGGCACCCAGTCTTGATTCTGGTTTAAAAAAAAAGACATCTATGGATTTGAAAGCCCTGTGAGAAAAATCTTGAACTGGACTTGGCATTTTTGTGATTTATTATTAGTCATTAGCATTTATGTGTTTATATCTTTCTTTTTTGACTTTATTTTTTAATTGTTTACACTATTACAGATGTCTCTATTGTTCCCCTTTGCCCACCTGCATTCCACCCTTGCCGCCCCGTTCCTCAGGCTGTCACCACACAATGTTTGTTGCCTGTGTCTGTGAATGATTCCAGTGTGTTCTCTGGCTAATCCCTTCACCTTCTTTTTTACAGTCCCTGTCCCCTCCCCTCTGACAACTGTCAGTCTGAACCATGAGTCCATGCCTCTGTTTTTATTTTGTTCATTAGATTTTACGTATAAGTGAGACCACATGGTACTTATCTTTCACTGACTGGCTTATTTCATTTAGCATAATAATCTCCAGGTCCATCCACGTTGTTGCAAAAGTAAAAGTTCTTTCTTTTTTAACAGCAACATAGTATGCTATTGTGTAAATGTACCACAGCTTTTTCATCTACTCATCTACTGATGGGCACTTGGGCTGTTTCCAGAGCTTGGTGATTGTAAAAAATGCTGCTATGAACATAAGGGTGCAAATATTCTTTTGAATTGGTGTTTGGGGATTCTTCGGACATATTCCCAGAAGTGGGATCACTGGGTCAAATGGCAGGTCAATTTTTAATTTTTTGAGGGAACTCAACATTGTTTTCCACAGTGGCTGCATCAGTCTGCATTCCCACCGACAGTGCACTAGAAACTCCTTTTCCTCACATCCTTGACAGCATTAGTTGTTTTTTGGTTTACTGTTGGTAGCCAGTTTGGCAGGTGTGAATTAATATCTGATTGTGGTTTTAATGTGCACTTCTCTAATGATTAATGATGTTGAGCATTTTTATATGTCTATTGGCCATCCGTATGTCCTTTTTAGAGAAAAGTTTATTCAAATCCTTTGCTTAATTTTTTAATTGGATTATTTGTCTTCCTGGTGTTATGTAAGTGCTTTATATATTTTGGAAATTAACACATTATCAAACGTATCATTGGCAAATATGTTCTCCTCTTCAGTGGGTTTTCTTTTTCATTTTTTAAAAACATATTTTATTTATTATTTTTAAATAGGAGGGAAGGGAGAGAGGCAGAGAGGTAGAGAAACATCAGTATATGGTTGCCTTTCACCTTCCTCCACCTACGGACCTGGGTGGGGACCTGGCTGGGGACCTGGCTTGCAACCTGGTTATGTGCCCTGGCTGGGAATCAAACCAGTGACCTTTGGGTTTGCAAGCTGGCTTCTAACCACTGTGCCACCAGCCAGGGCTCCTTTTCATTTTATTGGTGGACTTTTTTTTTAGCTGTGCAGAAGCTATTTAATTTGCTGTAGTGATTTGTAGTTTAAAGATAGCGATGATGTATATTTAATATAACTTCAAAAACTGCAACATGCCTAGCCCTGGCCAGTGTGCTCAATTGGTTGTAATATTTTCCCCTAAACTGAAAGGTTGAGAGTTTGATCCCCATTCATGGTACATACCTCGGTTGCTGTTTAATTCCTGGTTAGGGTGTGTATGGGAGGAAACCAATTGATGTTTCTCTCTCACATAGATATCTCTCTCTTCCTCTTTCTCAGCTATGAAAAAATATCCTCTGGTAAGAATAAAAAAAATGAAATATGCCTAAAATTTGTCTTGGCTCTACTGTCCTAAAAATATAATTGCATTCCTAAAAAATTAGCCAAAAACCTTTCTTTCTGCAGTGAGAAGAGTTATTCAAATATTTATTTTACTTAACTATAAGAAGGTTTTGCTTCATTTGTGTATCTATCTGTTTCCTTTTGCCTTTGGACTACTACAAAATAGTTTAACAGTTAAATAATTGCATTTGAAGAATTCAGTTCCTTCACAAATTCATTTTACAGTTTCTTGCAAAGCAAACAAATATAGACTTGTGCACCCACAAAAACAATCTTTCTAAGAACCCTTTGAAAAGTCTTGAATGAATGGCTAGAAAATAGACTTTTTCTTGCAACTATTTCTGAAGCCCTTTTCTCTTTAATTTCTTCAACTCTGTTAAATTAAATCATAATTTGTAATGCCACAGACATTTTTGGTTTCACACTTGTGTGTGAGGTGGGGGGCATGCATCTAATGGGTAAAGGATAGGGATCTTGTTAAATATCCTGCAACACTTAGGACATTCTCCTCCCAACCCCCCAAAAAGAATTAACCAGCCCAAAATGTCAGCAGTGCTAAAATTAGGAAGCCCTGTATTACACTGAACTGGTCAATATGTGAACTTGCAGTTAACTCCTATGCATGAGGATATGCTATTTAGAGACACAAAACAATTTACTAATTTAAAGCATAAAGGTTTTTAAAGATTTTATTTATTATTTTTAGAGATAGGGAAAGAGAGAGAGGCAGAGAGAAAGAGAGGCATCAATGTATGGTTGCCTTTCACCTGCCTCCAGCTATGGACCTGGCTGGAGACCTGGCTTGCAACCTAGTTATGTGCCCTGGCTGGGGAATCAAACCAGCGACCTTTGGGATTGCAGGCCGGTGCCTTATCCACCATGCCAGCAGCCAGGGCTCATAAAGGTTTTAAAATACATCTTTTTTTACTTTAGCAATTGAAATGTCAAGATTTAGATACTTACGTAGGTAATGTAAGCCAATAGAGTTTGTAAGATGTTATAAATGTCAAATAATTTTGGGGCATCTTTCCATTCTTTTCTCGTTTACCTCAGCTGCTGAATAGGTTTCCTAGAGGAGATAAGCAAAAAACTGTCATGAAAATATTGGATATTTCAATTAATAAATTCCAAATAAAAGTGGAATTAAGCTAAAAATTATAAAGAGTCCTTGAATGGCTTGTTGATTAGAAACTAATGTAACTCCTTGTCTAGGATAAAATACCAAACAGGCAGCAGCTGCTGGTAATTTGGTGCAAGTAATTGTAGAGCCAATAAGTTGAAGAAGTGCTTATTAAAAGAAACTGCTTTCCTATCTGCTTGTAAGTTCAATTGAGTAATGCACTCTACATGTGGTCTGACACTGGGTAAATTATACACCTGATTTAAAAACACTCCATTCATAAGAGCTCCTATTTTGCTCATCCATAAAATTTTTACTTTCTTCATTACTACTTGCAGCAGTGTATGGCATAATATCTATCAAATTAGGCTTTGAGGACATCTCAGGCTGGCACCCTGCTGACTTGAAACATGTGCTTAATATTACTGCAGTGCTTTTAACCCCATGACTGCCCTGGTTAGCCCACACAGGCACGCAGAATCTGTTCCTGTCTCTTTGCTGTCGCATCCTCCACCTACTGAGAATGAGAAACATCAAAGATAAAGGGGAAGGAGTTGGAATGAGGTTTAGTTCCTGGGTAGGAGAAATAAGTAGTTAGAATTTATAGAAACAAGCCAGACAAAATAAAACTGTATAACCTACTATTTCTCAACTTTCAAAAATATGAGCCAAATGTGAACATTCTTAATTAAGACATTCTATCCATTTGACCTAATAAACCTGAAAAGCAAGACAAAACATGCAATAGCACTTTATGGATAACTCATGTAAAAGCCAATTTTGGAATGCATTTTATTTATATTTATAAATGTGTAGATGACTTGCATTAATCTTAACAAACATATATTACATTCTGTCTACAAAATTCTAGGCATTATGCTGGATGGCAAGATAAGTGATGAATTCATGTGGCCCTTGCCATCGTATAGCTTAAATCTTGCAAAAGGGTCAGGATTTCAACAGATCAACAGAAAGCTATAATGAAATGGTAAAATATAAATGATCTCAAGACCATTGTTCAACATTCATTAATTCACTCATTCATTCACGCATTCATGGAAGGTGGTATTTGACCCAATTACTCTACCTGCTGGGTTCTCAATGCCGATATCACCCTATTGTGGACCTAGATACACCTGTACATCTCAGTCTGATACCATTAAATATGTCATGTGTTCTTTCTCCCTTTTCTTATTCCATGCTGACTTAGCAGTCTAATTATTATAATTTACCTTTCCAACTGGAATGCCCACTGCAGGGAAAATGTGCTTACTAGAGAACTCTAATCCTTTTTTTTTTTTTGTAATGATACTACTTATTCTAAGTTAACAAACTGGTATATTGATCATAATTTAGTTCTTTTTCAATTATATTTTATTTATTATGCTATTACAGTTGTCCCAATTTTTTTTTTCCTTTGTTCCCCTCTTCTCAGTATCCCCCACTCTCTCAGGCAATCTCCACACCTTGTTCATGCCCATGGGCCATATGCATAAATTATTTGGCTACTACATTTCCTAGACTGTACTTTACATCCCCATGGCTATTCTGTAACAACCTATTTGTACTTCTTAATCACCTCACCTCTTCATGTATTCCCCCTCACCCTCTTCCCATACGGCAACCTCAAAACTCTGTCTGTATCCATGATTCTGTCTCTATTCTTGCTTGCTTAGTTGGTTTCTTAGATTCAATTGTTGATAGATATTATTTATTGCTGCTTTATTGTTCATAGTTTTGATCTTCCTTTTCTTAAATAAGCCCCTTTAACATTTTACATAATAATGGTTTGGTGATGATTAACTCCTTTAGTGTTTTCTTGTCTGGGAAGAACTTTATCTGTGCTTCAATTCTAAATGATGGCTTTGCTGGGTAGAGCAATCTTGGCTCTAGGTCCCCGTTTTTCATGACTTTATGTAATGCTGTGGATAAAGTTCCCTTTGACAATATAGTTTTCATTTTAAATAAATACTTTGTTATTAGTCTTATGAGATTGGTTAGTGTGACTTTATCGCCAAAGAAATGAACCCAACCCTTCAGGTGTTGACAAGTTTGTCTGGGAGGGCAACCAAACTCCAGAAACTAGTATAAAGAATGGAGGATATGAGGCTGTTTTTTTGTTGTTTGTTTGTTTGTTTGTTTTTAAATAATGCCTGGGGAGAGAAAGAAAGAGAATGAGAAACAGACCAAAGAAAATCTTGAGAAATGTCAACCAGGAAAGAGCAGAGGGATAAATGCAAAAGGAAGATGGAGAACCAGGATAAGTGGAACCAAGAGAGAAAAAGGTGTAGATTGATGATGGAAGAGGTGGATGAGCTGAGAAACAGGTTAGGATAAGGCAGTTTAGAGGTCCTTTGGGAGTAGCAGAGAAGTGGGAAGCAGTGGGGTACCAGGTTGCATGAAGTTATGGAATAAATAGCTGGTAGAGAAGTGGAAGAGCCAAGAAATTTTTAAGAAATTATATAAGAGAATGTCAGCTTGAAGAGTTACCTTTTGAAAGAGTGAAGCTCAGTGTTTGTGGACAAAATGCAAAGCAGTGGTAGGGATAAAGAAGATAAGTGATGAAGCCAAATTCCAGACAAAGTATTCATGAATGTCTTTATTTTTCACTCATTTCCTCTTTCAAGTAGAGAGGAAGTATAGAGAAGTGTTTAGGCCCGAATACTGGAGCCAATTGGCCTGAGTTTAGACCCTTGGGCAAATGAACCTCTGTGCCTCTCTGCACCTGCCCCAGAGAACTGTTATGAAAAATAAATGAATTAATAGTTGGAATGCCTCTGGAACTGTATTTGATACATGGTAAACATTTAAACATATTTGATGAATAAACAAAGGGTTGGTCTGGACAAGGGCTAAAATACCTGATCCTATAAGAATTTAGGACAAAAATCTCTTTTCTATGTTTTCATGAACTCACAGATGTATTTGAGATCTGAAATTACTCAGAGCCTGCTGTGACTAAAATTGCTATATACATCAGCACAAAATGTTCTGACAACGTTATTCCTAGGTACAACTAGGTAAAATTGCAGAACTATGTTAAAGAATTAAAGGGCTTTTCTGAAAAAATTGCAAACTAATTTCTGCCACACTTTTTTGTAAAATTAGGCAGACCTTACTCTAAGCTTCTTTTGGAATATCCATGGCAACCTTTGGCTTCACATCTTTCCTTGAATTGAACCTGTCCTTCCTACCTTCTCTTCTTTACTCTAGATAGCATTTGGAGCTCAGGAAGTCAATCTGCAAAATCTTCCCAAGTTTTCTTCTTATTTTATTCCTTACATTTCTCAATGGATAGCTTAAAGAGTGTAGGGTTAACATGATAAATTCATTAGGTGGCTCTTCCCTTGGGCATCTCAACTGATGGGTATGTAATTGCATATTAATTGGTTGAAACATTCTATTATTAATGAAAAAGATGATTAACTAATTCACCAAATTCCCTCTTTTCCTCCCCTTTATCTTAGACATATTCTTTCATTTCTGAGTATGGTAAGCATTATTTACCATGGCTAGTGGCCCACTGTTTTTAAAACTTAATGCAGAACACGCATAGTAAATTCTCCAAGCTTTCACTTTTTTTGAACAGCCAGTAAGGGTTTGATCAGAACAGCAAACCTATCTCCCTTTTTCCTAGCTTGTTGCTAATCTTAGTTTACTTTTCTCTCTGTTGTACAAGCAGAGAGAATGTAATACATATTATTTAATTTTTAAGTTGCATGTTGGTAAAGAATACTGATGACTACCATTATAGAGAATAGACAGCAGATGACTTATCTCCCCCATATCTCTCTGGGGATTGTCTCTAAGGCTGTGGTAAAGGATTCTGAGTAGGTCCTTCCCAAAGATTACCTCAATGGCTTATCTGAGAACTTGGGTCTGGGAGTAGGTCTTGGGTATGCTTTTGATTGAAAATGAGAGACGAGAGCCCTGGCTGGTAGCACAGTGGATAAGGCGCTGGCCTGCGAATCCAAAGGCCGCAGGTTCGATTCCCCAGCCAGGGCACATAATCAGGTTGCAAACCAGGTCTCCAGTCAGGTCTTGGCTGGAGGCAGGTGAAACACAACCATACATTGATGTCTCTTTCCCTCTCTGCCTCTCTCCCTTCCCCTCTTTCTAAAAAATAATGAAATAAAATCTTTAAAAAAAAAGAAAAGAAAATGAGAGATGAAGGGGCCATCCAGTGGACAGCCTCCTACCATTTAAAATAGTTTCAAATGGCTGCAAAGAACTGACATGTATTCTAAGGTTGAAGGCACCACATGCTCATCAGGATGTAATTTTCAGGCCCATTGTATTCTACTTCTGTAGTCTGGTCCAAATAGCTTAACTCCCTTTACACATTGCCTTTAGCCCTGATAAAGTTCAGGAAATTAGAAATGTTGCTGCTTCTTCTATGCCCTATGCAGGGTTATACTATAAAAAGGATGAACCTCATTGAACTGTCCTAAATGCTTAGAACTAATCTTAACATTATTATACGTGAAGGTAGTTAATTAACTTAGAACAATAGGTAAAGAAGTTGAACTTCACCTAAAAGCAGAATTAGTCTTAGTTATTTGATTAAGCAGATTTCAAAAAGTGTTAACACTCTTCCTTTTATTTTGTATTTCTGACTTTCAATAGATGTTTTAAAAATTATTTTATTTGCCCTGGCTGGTGTGGCTCAGTGGATTGTCACTGGCCTTCGAACCCAAAGGTTGGTGGTTCAATCCCGCAGTCAAGGCACATAACCAGGTTCCAAACCAGGTCTCCAGCCAGGTCCGTAGCTGGAGGCAGGTGAAAGGCAACCATACATTGATGCTTTTCTCCCTTTCTTCCTCTCTCCCTGCCCTTCTTTCTGAAAATAAGGAATACAATCTTTTAAAAAGTATTTTATTTGTTGACACTATTACAAATATCACCCATTTCCCCTTCTTTGCCCCCTTCAACCCAGTCCCTGGTCCCCCTTCCTTGGTCTTCACCACACTATTGTCTGTGTCTATGGCTGCAGCAGTCTGCATTTCCACCAGCAGTGCACTGGGTTCTCTTTTCTTCACATGCTCTCCAGCACTTACTGTTTGTTGAACTATTTACAGTAGTCATCCTGACAGGTGTGAGGTGATACTTCACTGTAGTTTTAATTTGCGTTTCTCTGATGTTTAGTGATGTTGAGCATTTTTTATATGTCTATTGGCCATCTGTATGTCTTCTTTGGAGAAGTACCTATCCAGGTCTTTGACCACTTTTTAATTAGATTCTTTGTCTTCCTGGTGCTGTGTAAATTCTTTTTATGTTTTGGAGGCAACCCCTTATCAAATATGTCATTGGTGAATATGTCCTCCGATACAATATCCTTCCTTTTAAGTTAACTGAATAGGACAGAGGAATGGATTGGGGAAAAGACAGGACTTAGAGGTGCTGGAGCCCATTATATGACCCATGCAGACCTTTAAAATGTGAAGCTTGAATGGATGTGCTATAGGAATTCCTGAATTATTTTAATTTTCTCATTTATACTTTTTGGATTTTTTTGCAAGTTTAATACAAGCATGCTATGTTAGTTTTAAGACCATAAACACCAAGCCCTCGCTGGTGGAACAGTGGATACAGTGCTGGCCTGCAAACTCAAAGGTCGCTGGTTCGATTCCCAGCCAGGGCAACTAACCAGATTGCAGGCCAGGTCTCCAGCCAGGTCTGTAGCTGGTGACAGGTGAAAGGCAACCATACATTGATGTCTCTCTCCCTTTCTGCTTCTCTTCCTTCCCCTGTATCTGAAAATAATAAATAAAATCTTAAAAAGAAAGATCATAACACACTTATTTAAACGAAAATACAACAAGATCAAAACATGAAAAGCGAGGGTATACAGAGAAAGCTGGGAATACTAGCAGTAACTGTTGGAGGAGACTTAGGGAGTGATTAAAATCATTCTCATTATTATTATTTTTATATTTATGTTCTAGACACTGGGAAGTGCTCTATAAACTTGGTTATGTTTAAGCCTTTTAACAAGACCACATGATAGATATGAGTATTATCCCATTTTGCAGATCAGGAAACATAAGAAAGGTAACAGATTTTCTAAGTCTTACAGTTGGTTGGTGGTTGGTCAGGATTCAAATCCAGTTGTGTGGCTCTAAAAATCTCTGCTCTTAACATTGAGTGATGTTTACTTCTGAGATGATGTGGACAAGCTTACATGTTGGGAGTATCAATAACTATCAGGAGCTGCTGCTCTACATTTAAGTAATTACAGAAACAGTTCCAAATAGCCCACCATATTTAGTTCACTCATTATTCAAGGAACTGGGCTCTAAACACCAATATCTCTGCTTTCCTTCTAAGATACATCCTGTGTGCCAGGTTACTCTTGTTACTTGCTAAGTTATCCAACAATCTGATCCTTCTAGCTTTTTCCTAGCTAGATGCATGCCTCTGGCCTCTCTCCCTGGAATTCCTAAAGGGCTAGCTTTTGTTTGCCTCTCTCTGTGCCTATGTCCTGCTTCTAGCTCAGGGGTGCACCAAAATCTTATATAATTAGGGGATACCCCTTTAAGAAAAAGAATACACAATTATAAATTCAAGATGAAATAAACAATATTTATTTAAAATAAAATGACAATAGATCGCAATTCTTATAAAAAGCTCACAAAATACATCAGCCCCTTGCATTACTAATAAGGTTGCTCTCAAGACTTTGCAAATGGCTCATGCAAGCCAGGAGGCCTGAACAGGAGAGTCACTGTCTGTCCCAGCTGACCCCTCAGAGCAACTGGGCAGCCTTGCAGCACAACCTGTCAGCCCTTCCACTCTGAAATGGAAGAGAGTTATGGAAGGCTTTTCTTTTGATCTCAAAGACAAATAAAATAAAAATGAATAATTAAAAAGTAAACAAAATGAAACAAACATAAATAATACTGGTCACAGTAAAATTTGAAAGGGTGGATGTAACATCAGAAAAACTGAAAATTGAGGGAAAGGCCCCTTAGTAGGTAAAATGCTATAGGCTTACTCCCATTTGCATACATTATAGAGGGGCTTCTGAAGAGTGAGTCCAAATGCTTCAGGGACCACGAGAGCTTTAGGGTGAATTCTTGCGTGTTACTGGAGCCAGAAGCATTAGTAGGAAGAGAAAAATGTCTCTAGGCTTCTTTCCATTTTGCCTTAATTCCTGCTGAATTAGCAGGGCAGCTCTTGGTCTTCCCCCTGCCACCCTGCTTCAAGTCGTCATGCCCAAATTGTCCTCCTAGTAGCTTCTCAGGAAGTTGCACTTGCCCAGAGAGGTAAAGTAATTCAGAACTCAGGGCAATAGAGGGGGATCAAGATTCTCTTCCGTATCCTTCCCTTTCTTTTTTTAACAAACAAACAAAATGCTCAGCAACTTTGAGAACTGAAATATTTGGATCAAGGTAAGGCCATAGATTGAAGGCTAAACAAAAATCAGACCACATAAGCTTAGGTTGCTGCTACCAACTAAAAGATAATACAATGATTTTAAAATTCAGCATGGTAGTTTACTGATACAAAGTTTTTAAATGTGCTGTCTCATTAATACAACAGACAATCTTGAGAGGGAGGAGTACAGTCCAATTTTGTTAATAATAAAGGAGTATTAGCATAATACATCTTTAGAAAATGTCTCATTCATATTGCAATGTCTCCATGATGTCAGAGTTTTCTCCATTGTACATACTAGGAAGCAGAGGCACAGAAAGCAAAATTACTATCTACCATCACACATCTGTGAGGATGGTGGGTGCTGGAATTTGCACCCAGGCAGTTTGGCTCTCTGGTTGGCACTCTTACCATCCATCTATGTGTTGCCAGTGAATTGCCCCACATCACACTGCTTAGTGAGAAAGCATGGAACTATCTCCAAAACTCAGGTTTTCATACCAAGTGAAAAATTTAGTATGTCAAAGAGCTAAAAATCATGTCTAGTAGGACTAGTACAGAAAAATAGAGAAAATGGCCTGAATTCTAGCCTACCTCAAATGTCTAATTCCTTCTCTATCTATGCTCCTCCCACCCCTGAGGTTTTTAAAACTCAAGTGTAGTACAAATATTTTTTCAAAATGAACTTTTCATCACAGTTTAAAATGTTTGTTCTTACATGAAGTTTTATACTGACTTAATAGTATTTTAGAAGTGTCTTAAAGGCATGGAGAATGCTTGAAATCTTACCTTGCTTGTATTGGCTGCCATATTATATGCTGTCTTACTCAAAGATCAATGAATAAGCATTAGTTTAAAATGAATAAAAAGAATCCATTCTATTTGTAGTTTTTATCTTACAAGAAGAATAATTCTCCATAATCTATCTTTACTCAGAGTTATAAAAGTATCACTAGATGTAGGAAATGAATCCTTGGAAGTAGGCACGAAAATGATCCAGCATCTAAGAATATCACATAAAAAGCAGAGATGAGATTTAAAATGCTTCTCATAAAAATCCTCTTTTATATTTAGCTAAGTAATATATGGAAAAATTGGCACCTTTTAGCACCAGAGCAATTACCACAACTGCTATAGTGAAGGCTGATGCTTGGTCAACACCTGCAGTGGAATTGAATTACTGGAATTGATTTGTAGGTTCATTTTAGGAGAGGAGAAAAAAAAGAAGAAGTTGCAGATTTGCATATAATTTTTTTAAATTTCCCAAAAATGCCCTGGCTGGTAGCTCAGTGGATAGGCTCCAGCCAGCAAACCCAAAGGTCGCTGGTTCGATTCCCAGCCAGGGCACATAACCAGGTTGCAAGCTAGGTCTCCAGCCAGATCCTTAGCTGGAGGCAGGTGAAAGGCAATCATACATTGATGTCTCTCTCCCTTTCTTCCTCCCTCCCTGCCCTTCTCTCTAAAACTAATTAATAAACTCTTTAAGATAAAATTTTCTATAAAAGTAATAGACTTCCTGCTATTTAAGATATATTTCTAGAATAGATCAAGGCACAGTTATTAGATATTTCACACTTGTACAGAACAACGTATGAAAGCAAAGCTGGTTGCACTTTATAGACAAAACATTTAATGGGTACTTACTCTCTGCCAGTTCTGTGCTAGTCACTCTACATATGTTAACTCATTTAATTGCTCTAAACAATGGGGGACTACTGATTGTATATTTGCATGTAGAAACCAAGGCTCAGTGAGTTTACGTAACTTGTTCCAAGTCCCATAGCTAGTAAGTATGGACCTGGCCTAGAACCCAAAGTATCCAAAGCCTTTTCTTTCTAGACTCTCTACTTTATCATTAAACAGTGCTGTGAGCTCCTCAAGAAGTGAGTGGGTACATTTGGCTGCTTGCCCTTTCATCAAAATTAAGTGAGAAAAATGATTTAATTTTGCTGTTCAGCAACCTGTATGCTAAAAGAGACCTCTGATTCTCATGGAAAGCCATTGGCCCTGTTTTACTCACTTCAACCCTATTTTTATGAATAGATGGTTGTGAAAAATAGGAAAAATGAAGATAATGAGAAGTTTAAAGGTATATACTCTGTTTGAGAATGAATGAGAAGGATTTTATCATATTGACAGCCCCATTGTGATTCAAAGAACTATTGGTATGTACTGACCAAAAAATAGTAAAAACATTCTTTGTAATATTGTTATGTTTTCTCTGTGTTCTGCAATTTTAGTTTATTCAGTGGAACCAAACCAGAACCAATGAAGTGCAACAATAATAATTATATATGTATGTGCATACGTATATACATATACCATACATATGTACACATTGCTTAGATACAGTATTTGATAGATGAGGTATACAGAGCTTTTCTAGAATTAATGTGACAATTCTCCTCAGCTAAGCTCAGGGGGGATTACTTAATGAACCTGATTCTAAAGTCCAAATTTCTACTTGCAAAAGAATTCACTCTGGAATCTTATATATAAATAGTAGCAGCAATAACAATAATAACATTGAACATTTAAGCAACCAGTCTTTGGGCCCTACACTGTGCTCATTGCTTCAGGCACACTCTCTCATTCTCACCACCACTTGTAGATGAGGGACCCTGTGAGGTGAAGGACTCCAGCATTGTCTCACCATGCCTGAGCCCTGTTCATGCCCAGGTCTGACTGACTTGGGAGCCTGACCCTTAGTTCTTGCATTGTATGGCCCTTGGCCATCAGCACTGACAATGCATCATTACTTGCTTTGAGTGTTCCTTTCCACTCTTCCTGTGTCCCACACAGCTTCAAATAGGGTCTGGAAGGAAACTTCATCCTGCCACTTTCACCTTTTTTTTTTTTTGCTTAGAAGCAGTCAAGCAGCCAAATTTGTTGGGGCTTATCATGGCCATCAGCTATGCACTGGAGCTTGGTGTTGAGGTGTGTCACTGAAATGCCACCTGCATGAGTTGATGTGCATAGTGTTGACTGGGTTGAGCCTCTGATGAATACCTGCTAACTGCCTGCAGTGCCGATGGCTTTGTCATTGGCTTCCAAAGGCAGGAACTTGCTCTTGGCTAAGTAGTTTCTCCTTACCCAACAGAAAAGGGCAGGATATAAATAGAAAATATACCAATGTCTTTGATGAATCCAAAGTACTTGCCCAATCTTACTAAAATGGAATGAGAAACCTATCTATCCGCACATTGATATACAAGGTCTGTCCCAAAAGTATTGGCAATGCAGATAGCTTTAATTATTTTGACATTGACTTGATACTTTTGGGACAGGCCCATATTTCTGTAAATCACCAGCAAAGAAAGTTTAGTGCTGCCTTCTTCCTGATGCTAAAAATTCTTGGTGAAATAGTTTGGTGTGACTTTGCTATCACTTGTGCAAAAAGTTTTAAAAAACAAAACAAAACAATAACAACAAATGATAAGAGCTATACAAGGTACAGATTACTCTATTAAGAAATTTAGGCCCAGGCTGGTGGCACAGTGGATAGGTGCTGGCCTCTGAATCCAAAGGTTGTTGGTATGATTCCCAGCCAGGGTACATAACCAGATTGCAAGCCAGGCCTCCAGCCAGGTCCCCAGCAGGAGGCAAGTGAGAGGCAACCATACATTGATGTTTCTCTCCCTCGCTGCCTCTCTCCCTTCTCCTTTCTCTGAAAATAATAAATAAAATCTTTCAAAGAAAATAAATTTAAAAAATTTAAATACCAACAACTTGAGTTAACTTTGATACCCACTGATGGAATAAAAGTATTATTTGTATGATTGTATGACTGAATAGTTGTTTTCTGACTCCAGATCCAATTATTAAAGTAGGGAAGTAGTTGTCTGGAAGATTCAGGGCAACTTTTGTTTCCTTCAGTCAAGTAATGGAATGTTCTATAGGATGACTGGACACAGAACACCCAAAGTGGGATTCGGCTTAACAGACCCCAAGAGCAGGTTGTTGCCAGGCACAGAGAGAGCAGCCGGGTCCTCTGGGGCAGATTTCACAGGAAAGACTATGTTAACCAAGCCATACTCTTGGGTTTCAATTGCAGTGTGCTCACATTAGCTCTGTGCAATGGTAAAAATCACTTAGTTCTCCGACGCTCACCCTCTCCCTCTGTCAAATAAACGAGTTGCAAGAAATAGCACTCAAAGCCTTTCTAACTTAAAAAGTCTATAAGCACCATGCACTTACTGAAGCCTCTTGTGAAGTTGAGAGGTCAAGTTTGTGAAGGTCCATTACAAAGGCTTCTCTGTAAGTTTTAACTTTGAAAATAACCAGTTTGAATACAACAACAATAAAATTAAATTAAAAAAAAAAAGAAAGAAAATAACCAGTTTTACTTGTTGATTGGATGAAGCTGCTTATACATTTTTCAGGAGGGAACTCTGACCCCTATGGGTATGCCGCATTTTTTTAATTAAAAGAATACATTAGTTTATTCTCCCTTGAGAGAAGCATGTAACTTTGTGTAGATGTTACATTACCAAGGCAGCTTTATCAATATTTACATCTGGGCATCTATGATATTATCAAATATGTAAAATGGAAGTCACTGGATGGAATGCTTTTTGATATAAATGAGAAACTTAGCTTGTTTGGCTATGGAAAATTAACAAAAAACAGGAATAAGAAAAGTCTGGTTTTTCTTTTTCTTCTAAATAATTTGACTAGCCTTTCACTCTTGAACTTCTATAGAAGCTTTCATAAGCTTTTTATTTTGACTGCAAATTCATATCTTAATACCATTTCCTATACTACACTAAAGCCTTGTCTCCCAAATAGCATCTGAACTGTTGCCTGCCATTCATATTTGATACATAAATGCGTGGTGCTTTTCGTGGAAGCACATTACATAGTTCTTACGAGGTCTGTCCTGAAAGTACCAGAGGAACAAACTGTTGTAATTATACTGACATTAGCTTTCAGGGCAGACAGCATATATCTCTGTATGTTTGTATATTTAGGAAGAGAGAATTCCTTAATGTATAAGTGGCTTTTCAATATACACACATGGCCTCTTTTATAGGGAGGCTTTTTGACTGATGAAAATTCTGTTGTGCCCATAACACTTTCCTCGATTAAAACCTTAAGAATTTGGAAGAAAAATCCTGCTCCCTGTCAGATACTTTTGAGGAACAATAGCTGCTTTTCTGATTGTGAAACGCAAGCTGAAACCATACTACAAGAGAAAACAGTGGACCTAGTAGAGCAACATTTTATACTCAGAAAAGCTACACAAATTTAAACAGAGGACTTAAAAAAATAAAGTAAAAAAGATTTTTTTGTTTGTTTTAATTTTTTAAAATATATAAAAAGCCCTTCAACCGTATAAGCTCCCCCCCCCCGCCCCATAGATGTTTAGAACTGTACAGAGATAGTTACATACACGACATCTCAAATGAGAGGGCACCACACATACATGTAATTGGTTGCTTTTTTTCACCTTTTCCTCGGCAGTCTGCAAAAAATGTGAAAATGCTCCTGCTTCTGCCTGGCCATTAAAAGGCAGTGGCTGCACCATGCTGTGATTTGGGAGCTAAAGAAAATGGCCAGAACTGACTGATATCTGATAAACAGTAACAGGAGTCAGTTTATTGCACCAATCGTTAAATAATGGTGCTGATTATAAGGCTGCTAACTGCAGATGCTGTAATTGTCTGTCATAAATCTTAGTCATTTGTGACAGGAGCACAATGAAAGGGAGCATCTGCTTGAGGGCAAATGACTTCTGATAAATATCAGCTCTACGAAAATGTACTTGGATGTGTCTCAATATTTTGGAGAGCCATTCATGTTGCTTCCACAAATGTGAAGTTATTATTGGTTTGTATTGATTTTGTCACCCCCTCCCCCCTTTTTTTAAAGAGACAGAGAGTGACTCAAGGTTGTGTTGAATAGCATCTCGGCTCTTTATCTGATCTACTCATTTTTCTCAAATGCATGTTTGAGTGAAAAAAATAATAATTGCACTTTTTTCAGTAGATTGCTGTTCAGAAACACAGCCTGGGAAATTCAATATGCAGCTTATAAAAAATAACAAAAGCCAACATTTGTTGAAGGGGGAGGAAGAGCCTTTGGATTTTTATGAAGGTTATTTTTTCAGAAAAGATTTTGGGTTTTAAAATGACAATCTCTAATGGATTTTAGCTGCATGAAAATGAATTATATGTCCTCCTATTATGCCTATAAAAATAGTTAATGTTATCATATTCATTATAAAATCTACTCAAATAATAAAAACTATGTAACAAGG
Organism: Noctilio leporinus; assembly: GCA_004026585.1. Classification (NCBI taxonomy): domain Eukaryota; kingdom Metazoa; phylum Chordata; class Mammalia; order Chiroptera; family Noctilionidae; genus Noctilio; species Noctilio leporinus. The sequence goes on from PVIW01010408.1 coordinate 43,571, forward strand.
ACTAAGTTAAAAAAATGGGAAAAGTTAATATTACATAAAACTAACATTGACATTTAAAAAAATAGCTTTTTCTAAAATGTTTCATATTAAACATTAGTGGCTGTATCAAGAAGGTACAAGGCAAAGCTTAGAAGTACAAAGCAAAAAAAAATGAGGAAGTTCACATTTCCTATTGTGGAACTTCAAACTTGCATTGATTTCAAACTTACAAGTGTGGTTTGAAGATAGCTAGAGTTATTAATAAGGGAAGGCTATGTCTGTTTCTGGCTGCTAGTTGTTATCAGAGGTGTGGGTCTCCCAACAGATCTTTCTATGTGAAGAAAGCAAGTATTTTTGTGTAATTTCTCAGCCTTTTCCATGGAATTTCTCAATTTGAGAGAGTCTAGCTAAGTGGTCCAAGAGTGGCTCAAGTGTGGGACATAAGTGTGAGGACATATCAGGAAGGTAGGATGCAGTCAGAAAAATCGAGAACCACTTTCCTGTGGGCTGCCTGGAGGTTTTGGGTGTTTTTTTTTTTTTTTTTGAACTATCCTGCTTCTGTTTATAGTTCAGTGCCTCAGGCTGAAATGCTCAGATAAAGTCATCCATACATCAACAGAACAAAGACTCTAGGGGCTGTTACAGTGAAGGACAAATACCATCTGATCTCACCCATTACAGGACAATAATGAACAAAACTAACAACAAGCAAAACAGAACCAAATATATGAATACAGTGAATAGGCCTTCAGTGGTCAGGGGGAAGGGGCTTGGGGGTTGGGGGGAGGTGGGAGGCAGAGGCAAGGAAGGGGAGCAGTTTAGACAAGAAC
>PVIW01010409.1:0-44371 GCA_004026585.1 Noctilio leporinus
CAGCAACATGCAAAAAGATAAAACTAGACCACCAACTTACACCATACACCAAAATAAACTCAAGATGGATAAAGGATTTAAACATAAGCAGTGCCACCATAAAGGTCCTGGAGAAAAATATAGGCAGTAAACTTTCAGATATCCTACGCAAAAATATGTTTACTGATACTTCACCAAGGGCAAAGGAAATAAAAGAACGCATCAACAAATGGGACTATATCAAATTGAAAAGTTTCTGTTCAGCTAAAGAAAATATCAGCAAAATTCAAAGGGAACCAACTGTATGGGAAAACATAATTGCCAATGATACCTCAGACAAGGGTCTGATCTCCAAAATATATAAAGAACTAATGCAACTCAACACGAGGGAGACAGACAGCCCAATTAAAAAATGGGCAAAGAACCTGAACAGACAACTCACTGAGGAAGATATACAAAGGGCCCAGAGGCATATGAAAGAATGCTCAACATCACTAGTCATCAGAGAGATGCAAATTAAAACCGCAATAAGATACCACCTCACACCTGTCAGAATGTCAATCATCAGCAAATCAACAAACAACAAGTGTTGGCGAGGATGCGGGGCAAAGGGAACCCTCATACACTGTTGCTGGGAATGCAGGCTGGTGCAGCCACTGTGGAAAACAGTATGGGGTTTCCTTAAAAAACTAAAAATGGAACTGCCTCTTGATCCAGTAATTCCACTACTTGGACTATACCCAAAGAATCCTGAAACACCAATTCATAAGAACCTATGCACACCTATGTTCATAGCGGCACTATTTACAATAGCCAAGTGCTAGAAACAGCCTAAGTACCCAACAGTGGATGGTTGGATCAAAAAACTTTGGTACATTTACACAATGGAATTCTATATAGCAGAAAGAACGAAGGAACTTGTACCCTTTGCAACAACATGGATGGAACTGGAGAGGATTATGCTTAGTGAAATAAGCCAGTCAGTGAAGGACAAATATCATAAGATTTCACCCATTACGGGACAATAATGAACAAAACTAACAACAAGCAAAACAGAACCAAATATATGAATACAAGGAATAGGCCTTCAGTGGTCAGGGCGAAAGGGGTTGGGGGGCGGGAGGCAAAGGCAAGAAAGGGGTGCTGCTTAGACAAGAACCTAGTATAAAGGAACCATGGACATGGACAACAGGTGGGATTGACTCTGGGGCAAATGGGTGGGTGGGGAGAGGGACAGAGGGGAGCAAAAAGGGGATGGATGTAATACAACAACAATAAAATTAAAAAACAGGCACAAGGAGGGAGCATTTCACACCTGTCAAAATGGCTATTATCACAAAGATAAAAACAACAAACAAGTGTTGGGAAGAATGTAGAGAAAAGGGAACCCTCATATACTGTTGATGAGAATGTAAAATGATATGGTTACTATGGAAAACAATAATGATGTTCCTTAGAAAATATAAAATATTACCAAATAATCCAACAATTTTACTTCTGGGTATTTACCTAAAGAAAACAAAACTACCAGCTCAAAAAGATATCTATACTCCAACATTCACTGTAGTATCATTTACAATAACCAAGACATGGAACTACCTGTGTCCATCAATAGATCAATAAAGAAAGAAAATGTGGCACATACAATACAGTGAAATATGATCTGGCCATTAAAATTAAGTATTCTATCATTTACAACAGCATGGATGGACCTTGAAAACATTATGGGGAAATCCTAAGATACCAAAGACAAAGATAAATTAAAACAATAAAATTTCTCAGTGAGGAGCTTCTGCCCAGGATCAGGAGAAGGGTATTATATTGCAAAGGCATATATAAGTGAAAACAGAATTAAACACTTCAACAGCACCAAAGAATCCAGATTACAGAGACCTAATGCTGAAAAACATATTTCAACAATACAAGGTGCATGCGATAAATTGGCAAAAGTTTAGTTTTAAAATCAGCTAAGTTTAAAATCAGCTATATTTTGAAATACATTTATTCTTATATGTAAATACATAATTTTTTTTTAATTATTCAAAAAGTCTCCATTTGCTGCAATCATAGACTTGATTCAACTTTGGAATCTTGAGCATGCTTTCATTAACTTTATCCATGGACATCATCATGTTTTCAGTCTTAGCTTTAACAGCCTCTTTATTGGAATAAGGTTGTTGACTAACTTCTCTCTCACAAATGCTGCATATATAATAGTCTAAAGGATTTGCATCTGATGAACTAAGCGGCCAGATTTCCTTTGACCAGAATACAGGAACATTGAAACTGAGACATTCTTGCACCTTTCTGGTGTTATGTGCTGGTGCACCACCTTGTTGGAAGAGAAAATGACGTCCATTTGTGGCTTGCTTCATCTACAGTATAACTACTTCTCTCAAAACATCAAGGTAAACATCAGCAGTTACCTTCAAGCCTTGTGGGGAAAAAATGTAGGGTCATGATATCTCCTTCATTGCTGACAACAACTAACACCATCCCTATAACAGAAATTCATTTTCATAACAGTTAGGACTTTATTAAAATTCTCACAGAGCACCTGTTGTTTCTTCTATTGACTATTTGGTCCTGCTGACAATTCTTTGCATTGGAGAAGAAAATCAGAGGGTTTTTTCCTTTGGGATGTGTCAATTTTGCTAGCTTGCCTTTTTAAAAATATTTTTATTTATTAATTTTAGAGAGAGGGGAAGGGAGAGAGGCAGAGAGGGACAGATGCATCAATGTATGGTTGCCTTTCACCTGCCTCCAGCCATTGACCTGGCTGAAGACCTGGCCTGCAACCTGGTTATGTGCCCTGGCTGGGAATTGAACCAGCAACTTTTGGGTTCTCAGGCCATCATCTTATCCACTGTGCCACCAGCTAGGGCTAGCTTGCTTTTCCAAAGCACCTTTCCTTTGACTGCTGTGTCATAAACTGGCCTCTTCTAAGAATATACAATCTATATCTGATATCTTCAGCAATAATCTTGTGAACCATTACATCCGACATCTGCTGTTTTCTTGCTATGGAGCACATTGATTTTCCTAGATCTTCACTGATGATCTCCTGGATTCTGTGTATAATATCTGGACTTGTGCAACTCTTACATACCTTATTCATTTTCTTGTTGGTGTGGTGACATCAGGATCAGCATCATACACCTTCTTCACATTGTAAACTGTAAAGAGATGTTATTGAAGTCTGAAATTTCCTTAGCAGTTTGCCCTACAGGCAGTCCAGAAATTATGGTTGCTCTAACACTGTATTCCTTCAACATGATGGCTGCTCTCAGAATTTAATACTTTGTATCTGAAACAATGATGTTAAATCATAACCTTAGAAACAGTTTTGCAAAATTAATAAAAAGCACATGAAATAAGGAGATGCAAAGTTATAGGCAATGTATTGTGTGCACCCTGTAAACTTCAAGATTTACTATCAAACAAATGAGAAAGAATGATGATGGCATCATGGGATATGAGTAAAGTCAGAAAATAAATTTCCCATCACCTTTTTAAAGGGAACTCCTGTAAGTATACTCTAGCAAAATAAAGGACTAAGTTCAGGAATGGATAAACACAGAATGCAGAAAATAGTCATTATAACTTAAAAGAGGCACAAATAAAGTTCCAGGATTGCAGCTAGACAGTATAGATACAATATGGAACACTTCCAGGGGTCAGGTCTCCAGAATAAAAAAAAAAAAGAAGTCTCAAAAGGGAAGATGAGAGTGGCAGATAATACTATGGACAAACTTAGATGAACTAAGGATAAGTATGATAAAAATATAAGAAAAAATATAAAGCAATTAACAACAACAACAAAATGTAATCATTTGGCTCTAAAAAAAAAAAAAAAGTATTTCAACAGTACCTCCTCCCAACCCCTTTTCCCTCTGGTAATCACCATATACTGTTGTCTGTGTTCATGAAGTTTTTTTGTTTAATCCCTTCCCCATTTTTACCCAACATCCTTGCTGACAGTCTGTTCTCTGTATCTATGAGCCTTGTTTCTATTTAAGTTGCTTGCTTATTTTGTTCATTAGATTCCACAAATCAGTAAAATCACATCATATATGTCTTTTTCTGGCTGGTTTACTTCACTCAGCATAATACTCTCCATGTCCATCCATTCTGTCTTACGGAGTAAGAGTCCTCTTTTTTTTTTTTTTAAATGACTGAGAAGTATTCCAAGTTATTCCATAGTATAAATGTACCACAGCTGCTTTTTTCCCCACTCTCCTAATAGGCATTTGGGCTGCTTCCAAATCTTGGCTATTGTAAGTCATGCTGCAATGAGCATAGATGTGCATATATTCTTCCAATTTTGGGTTTCTTTGGATATAGCCCCAGAAGTGGGATTGCTGGGTCATAAGGAAATTAAAAATGGAACTCATTTTTAATTTTTGTCATAACTCCATAATGCTTTTCACAGTGACTGTACAGCACCAGTCTACATTCCCACCAACAGTACATGACAGGGTTCTCTTTTTCTCCACATCCTCACCAACACCTTTTGTTTGCTTACTTATTTATAATAGCCAATCTGACAGGTATGAAGTGAAAATATCTCATTGTGGTTTTCATTTGCAACTCTCTGATGATTAGGGATGTTGAGCATCCTTTTATAGGTCTATGGGCCCTCTGTATTTCCTCTCTGGAGAAGCGTCTACTCAGGTCCTGTATTTATTTTTTAATTGGATTGTGTTTTTGTTGTTGAGCTTTTTAAGTTATTTATAAATTTTGGATATTAACCACCTATCATATATATCATTAGCGAATATGTTCTCCCATTCAGTAAATTGTCTTTTAATTTCATTGATGGTTTCTATTGCTGTGCAAAAATGTTTTAGTTTGATATAGTATCATTTGTTTATTTTTTCTTTTGTTTCCCTTGCCCAAGAAAAAAATACTTTTTTGTCAGAAAAACTTTTTGTCAGAAAAAAATACTGCCATAAGAAACACCTGAGATTTTACTACATATGCTTTCTTCTAGAATTTTTATAGTTTTACATTTAAGTTTTTAACCCATTTTGAGTTTATGGTGTAAGAAGGTGATGTAGCTTCATTTTTATTTTTTTGCACATATTTGTCCAATTTTTGACCTAAAGGTTTTAGATAAGTGTTTGGGCCTGCATTTCATTTACAAAAAGCTATGTACATTTACTGTTTTTATTTTTTTTAACTTTGACTATATTATGATAAAAATAAATGGAGAAAAAGTATAAAGAGAATAGGCACGAGACTCATGTAACTTTAAATGGAGCAAAACCTAGTCCACATGTTTTCCAAAAGTGACATTATACCTAGGTTATTATTTAGGTGCTAAATAAGGAATTTCCTGTGTCTCATTAAAATTCAGACAATCGACAAACAACAAGTGTTGGTGAAGATGTGGTAAAAAGGGGACTTCATGTACTATTGGGAATACAGATTGGTGCAGCCACTGTGTAAAGTTGTATACAGTTTCCTTTTAAAACTTTAAAATAAAACTGCTTTTATTGGACCTGGCAATTCCACTTGGGACTGTATTAGAAGAAGCCCAAGATGCTAATTTGACAAAATATATGCACCCTTATGTTCATTGCAACATTGTTTACAATAGCAAATATGGCAACAGCCCAAGTGCCCATTAGTAGATAAGTAGATAAAACAGCTGTGGTGCATTTACCCAATGGAATACTACTCAATAATAAAACACAAGGAAACCTTACCTTTTTGTGATAGCATGGATTGGCCTAGAGGATATTATGCTATCATATGATTTCATTTATATGTGGAATCCAATAAATAAAGTAAACTACCCAACAAAATAGAAACAGAGTCAGAGATGCAGGGAACACGGTGACCACTGCACAGAGCGGAGGAGTGTTGGGGGACTGGGTGAAAAAGGTGAAGGATTATAGACACAGACAGCAGTATGGTAATTACCACAGGGAGAGAGTACAGGGGAGGTAGAAGAAGGTAAGGGACATTAAATGGTGACAAAGGAGACTTGACTTTAGATGATGAGTAACACAATACAATATACAGATGATGTACTATAGAACTGTACACTTGAAACCTATATAATTTTATTAACCAATGCAACCCCAATAAATTCAAAATAAAATTTTAAAACATAAAACTTTAAAAATTTTAAATGGGATTCAAAGGTGTACCTGCATGTGGTTACTTCTATTTTATAATCCTGTATACAGTATAAAAGACTATTAAAATATTCTAAAGTATTTTTTTAAGTATTTTTAAAACTAAATTTTTAAAGATTTTATTCATTATTTTCAGAAAGAAAGGCAAAGAGGGAGGATAAGGGAGAAAAGCATCAATGTATGGTTGCCTTTCACCTGCCTCCAGCTAAGGACCTGGCTGGAGACGCGGCTGGAGACCTGGTTATGTGCCCAGACTCAGAAATTGAACCAGTGACCTCTGGGTTCGCAGGCTGGTACCAATCTACTGAACCACACCAGCCATGGCTTTAAAACTAAAAGCTTTTTTCTGCTATATAGAATTCCATTGTGTAAATGTACCAAAGTTTTTTGATCCAATCATCCACTGATGGGCACTTAGGCTGTTTCCAGCACTTGGCTATTCTAAATAGTGCCGCTATGAACATAGGTGTTCATAGGTTCTTATGAATTGGTGTTTCAGGATTCTTTGGGTATAGGCCAAGTAGAGGAATTGCTGGATCAAAAGGCAGTTCCATTTTTAGTTTTTTAAGGAAACCCCATACTGTTTTCCACAGTGGCTGCACCAGCCTACATTCCAACCAACAGTGTATGAGGGTTCCCTTTGCCCCGCATCCTTGCCAACACTTGTTGTCTGTTGATTTGTTGATGATTGCCATTCTGACAGGTGTGAGGTGGTATCTTATTGTGGTTTTAATTTGCATCTCTCTGATGACTAGCAATGTTGAGCATTCTTTCATATGCCTCTGGGCCCTTTGTATATCTTCCTCAGTGAGTTGTCTGTTCAGGTCCTTTGCCCATTTTTTAATTGGGCTGTCTGTCTCCCTGGTGTTGAGTCGCATTAGTTTTTAATATATTTTGGAGATCAGACCCTTGTCTGAGGTATCATTGGCATTGGCAATTATGTTTTCCCATACAGTTGGTTCCCTTTGAATTTTGCTGATATTTTCTTTAGCTGAACAGAAACTTTTCAATTTGATATAGTCCCATTTGTTGATTCGTTCTTTGATTTCCTTTGCCCTTGGTGAAATATCAGTAAACATATTTCTGCGTAGGATATCCGAAGGTTTGCTGCCTATATTTTTCTCCAGGACCTTAATGGTGGCACTGCTTATACAGAAAGAAAGAAGGAACTTGTACCCTTTGCAACAACATGGATGGAACTGGAGAGTATTATGCTTAGTGAAATAAGCCAGTCAGTGAAGGACAAACACCATACGATCTCACCCATTACAGGATAATAATGAACAAAACTAACAACAAGCAAAACAGAACCAAATATATGAATACAGTGAATAGGCCTTCAGTGGTCAGGGGGAAAGGGGATGCGGGGAGGGGGGAGGCAAGAAAGGGGAGCAGCTTAGACAAGAACCTAGTATAAAGGAACCATGGACATGGACAACAGGTGGGATTGACTTTGGGGGGAATGGGTGGGTGGGGAGGGGGACAGAGGGGAGCAAAAAGGGGACGAATGTAATACAACAACAATAAAAAAAAAAAACTAAAAGTTTTTAAAGGGAGAAAAAGATGGGGAGGAAATTTTGCTTGAATTCTCATTCATTTCCTGGGATCATCTCTTGTGACCCTCTATCCTGCTCTTTTTTTTCAAGACAGAGCTCTTTGCCCTGGCTGGGTGGGTCAGTTGGTTGGAGCAGCATCCAGTGCATCAAAAAAAGAAAAAAAAAAAGTTTCTGGTTTGATCCCTGATCAGGGCAAATATATAAGTTGATGGTTCCATCCCTGGTCAGGGCACATATAGGAGGCAACCAATCAATGTCTCTCACATCAATGTTTCTCTCTTTCTTCCCCCTTCCTCCTTCTCTAACTTTAATAAACATATTCTTAGGTGAGGATTAAAAAAAAAAAAGACAAGGCCTTTTCTACAATGACCTTTGACATGCCTTCCCTTTCCACAACAATAGGTACAATAAAAAAAAGATCAGTAACTACTATACAACATTGGAGAAACTGGAGCCCTCATGTATTGACAAGTGAGAATATAAAGTGGTCATGACATCTTGAAAATCAACATGGCAGTTTCTTAGAAAGAGAAAGTTCATCATAAACTTATTTATATGACCCAGTAATTTCCACTCCTGGGAATCAACTTTTAGGACTTGCAGTGCTTTAACTCTTTGTACATGTTAAAGTATAGGTAATTAAGCCCCTATAGGTAAGACTGGTTTCTGATTGGGGTGTATAATAAATGGAAACATGGGTTCCTTTCCAAGCTCCAACTCCCCCTCCCACCCTGTAGGAATACAACGGCCATTAGTACATGGACTACAGGACTAACCTTGTAGACCAGATCCTCCGTTAAGAAATGGCAAACCTTATGCCACTCCCCAACATGAGAAGCCAGGCTGAGAGCCTCTGGCCCACTTTTCACAAGCCTCCAGTGTAAGCCCTGACACAGGAGCTGCTGCAGCTGGCACAGTGGTTCATGCTGCCATCCTGAGCTCTGTGGACCTGGGGAATAGAGGAGAGGTCCAGAATCTGTCATGACCAGAAACATGCTTCAGCCACTTGCAGCTTTCTCGAGGGCAATACTCTAAAAGAGAAAGGGAATTCTGGACGTGGCCTAGGACTGGCCTAGTCTAGCAGAGGGTGGCAAGGTTTGTTTTTCTGAGTTTTGCCTTATTTGCCAGGGAATAAATGGGCTATGGGGTAGAAACAAGTTGTCTTTGTTTCAAAGTGCATGCTTAAATAAATTAGTCCTTTTTTCTTTCCACCAAACTTGGCCTTCGGAGTTATACCTGATAGGTGGCAGGTGGCAGGACCCCAACCCAACTGGCTGGTTTTCATGAGAGAAAATGGTGACCACAAAGGGACTCTAGCCACTCATGGCAGGTCAACCCCCACCCAAAGGACTGGGACTACATAGTTTCTCAGTTGCTGAGAAATTCTCAACACACCCCTAGAGGTGTCAATCACTTAAAACATGCCTGGCAGGTGGAAAGAAAAAAGGTTCAGGGAGGGAACAGACTCTGGGAAGGAGTAAGGATCACCTAAGTTTTGGGGTTGCAAGCCAGGATCTGGGTAAGAACTAGCCAAGCCTTGAGGAGGCCACTACTTAGGGTTAGCTACTTTGTTGGAATAATGGTGTTGTGGATGGAGTTGTAGATGTCAGTTTTGTCCATATGCTCCCAGATTGTCTGGGTTCTCCCAGTTATGGGGTTGGGCCTCCTATGTATCTGGACCAGCAGGGACTCTTTTGGGTTGGCTCCTGGAGGGGGTCCACTGTCTAGAATTTTAGCGAACTGGAGTACGTATGGTCATTATACAATGTCCAAGGAAATACTGGTTTATTATTTATTGTAACACTGTGTGGCCTACGTACATTCTGGATTGTGGAAAAAGGTAAACCATGGTTCCCTAAGTTATTGTACCATTATGCAATTGGAACAGTATTGCCAATGGTTAAACAAATAGGATGAAATCCATTATGTCAAGGTATTTATGTTGTTGCATAATAGGGTTTTACCAAAGATAGAGGTACCTGCTGGTGCAGAGAATGGAAGGGGCCTTGAAACCTTTTCATGACAACACACAGGAAGAATGAGAAAATAGACCTCATTAATGGCCTGAACCCAAGGGATGCAAGATTCATAGCAAGGGGACCTCCTCCATCACCACCCCAACCACTAGTTACCCCTTACATAAGGCCCATGGAGCCAATGACTTCACCCCTATATAACAAGGTATGGGAGTCTTCCCCTCAAAGACCAGTTAGGCAGGGCACCTGACAAAGGAAACTCCTTTGGCTAAGGAGTCTCCCTATCCAGATGGAGCAAGGAAGTTTCTTTTGAGGCAGTATCCTTCAGGCAGTCACTCAAAAAGCCAGCCCATTGGCTACACTGTTCTACACCTAAGATTTACTCAATTGGTGAATTCCAACTGTTCATAAAGGAAGAATACTCAGAAAATGGCAGATCTTAACTCCTCCATTTTTACCACTCATCCAAACTGGGCAATTGTTCAGACCCTCCTGAACAAGATGTTAACCACAGATGAGAGATGACTGGCTATAAATAAGGCAAATGAAGAGGCCCAACAGCTCAACCAAGAGAATCCCAATGTGAAGTTCTTAAAATCAAGACTTATTTGGTGATGCCAATCTCCCTATAATACTCCCATTTTGCCAAGCAAAAAGCCTCACTCTGATGAATATCAATTTGTACAGGATGTTGAAGCCATAAATGACATTGTTCAGGGCAATCATCCTATGCTACCCAACCCCTATCCTCTCTTGACCATGATGCCTGAAGATAGCAAATGGTTTTCACTCCAAGATTTGAAGGATGCCTTTTTCTGCATCCCAATAGACAAACAGGCTCATCTACTGTTTGCCTTTGTATGGTGGAACTCAAAAACTAAAGCCATGCTCAGATACTCCTGGACTGTGCTACCACAAGGACTTAACAACTCCCTGACTATATTTTGTGAATTATTAGCCAAAGGGATATTAACATCTACATGGACTCCAAATATGCCTTCATGGTAGTCCATGCCAATGGAGCAATATGGAAATAGTACAGATAAAGCAGCAAGACAGGGAGTCAGAAGGCTGCAAGATCCTGTTTGGTTGTCAAAATTTATGCCAATCACACAGAATGAGATGAGGAATGGACCCATGAATAGGGATTCACTAACACTTAACTCTAATTCCATATGGAAGGTCAACACCCATGGAATGATCTTACTTCCTGAGGCTCTACTGTATCCTATCCTCAAACATCTACATGAAGGGACCCATTATGGAAGAGATGCTTTGATGGACTTTATTAGGCCACATTTGAAAGGCTCTCATTTGCAAAGGACCATTCAGAAGATCATGCAAGCTTGTCAGTTATTTGTTAAAAACAATCCTTAGACAAGATGTGCCCCAGCAGAAAAGAAAGTACAACATAAAGGGTTATGTCCATTTGAGGACTACCAAGTGAACTTTACACAAATGCCTAAAACCAAAAGGAATTTCAAATTTTTATTAGTTTTTGTGGATACTTTTTCTGGATGGGTAGAGACATACATACCCCACTAGAACTGAGAAGGAAACTAAAGTAATGAAACTTACCTAAAAAGTGATTCCTAGGTTTGGACTTAAAACATTCAGAGTAATAATAGACCATCATTCACTATGGAGATCTCCCAGAAGGTTAGACAGACATTGCAAATAAGATGGAAATTACATGCATCTTGGAGACTTCAATCTATGGGAAAGACTGAGAGAAATGAATCACAAAATAAGACCCTGGCCAAAAATAAATATATATATATATATATATATATATATATATATATATATGCCAGTAAACACCTTTGAAATGGGGCCAGAAACTCCCCATTGCTTTACTCCAAATTAGAGTGGCACCCAGAAGTGGGTTCACTGGCTGGCACCTTACCCACTGTGCCACCAGCCAGGCCTGCTTTGGCTGTTTCAAAAAGGAATTGAGGTTTCTAAAGGTTAAAATTATACATTAAGTTGGAAAGTAAAGTAACAAAACATATAAGACATAGAGATAATTGTACTGGACTTCAGTGCAGCTAACTGCTCAAAGTTAGTTTTCACTTAGAAATTGACATGGAGGATCTGTCAAATTGTCACTGCTTAACATCATTCCAACAAAGCCTTGCAGGTGAACATTTTTTGATCAAAAGACAGTCTTGCATACTCAGAGATGGTGTAGGCTCCACTTGAGCAGCCCACCGTCATCACCACCTCTTAAGATTCAATAGTTTGGCTGGATTAGATGGTTGAGTTGGTGAACTATGGGGCAGCCTATCAGCTTCATTTTGAAACTGGTTTTCTTTTCTGTCTTAATGGTTTGAACAGAAATGGTCCAGAAATGTTTAAAAAAAAAGGGGGAACTGTAACAGTATCTACCTCGATTATTCAGTTACAGTCATTCTAGCCCTCTTGCCAAATTAGTTGCCTCAAAAATACAACAAGAATACCAACTTGTCCAGCAGTGCCATCTTTTTAACATTGCACACACACTTGTCAGGTCGGCTATCCTGCTAACTACATCAGATGTTGGGTCCAAGACCACCAAATGATGATAGCAGGGATGGCTCTGGTCTGGTGGCAAAGGACTTGCATGGAGCCAATGGGAGATTTTGCATGCTTTATTGAAGTGGCAGGGCAGCAGCCATGCTTCCACACATAATCCAGGTTCAGCAGTGGCCAGCCAGTAAAGAGTGCTGGTGCTTCCATATATAGTGCTTCCGCACACAGCCACTCTCTCATACCACCCCATGGGCCACCTTAGGGCCCTGGATTGAGAGTGCTGGTGCTTACATGCACAGTGCTTACATACATACCCACTCTCTCAAACCCCATAGTTTACAACGTGGGCAGTATTGTATGCCCATTGGAATAAAGGAGGCTCTATGCCAAAGGGTTACATAAGGGGTAACATCAGCCAGTTAAGGGCTGCTGAGTCAGTTCCTTGTAGAGCCAGTATTCCGGAGATAAGGCTGACTCCATCATAATTCACAGCCTTATACAGACAGGAGACTTCCTTCCCCTGACAATGCTTTCCAGGGACAACCAGCTGACTTGGACCTTGAAGATCCTTCTCCCTCACATGAAGACTCCCTTCCACTCCAGAACCCTATGTTAGGGACCTCTGGGCTGGAGGATAGTACTACACACTTGGCCAGCATGAATTAGTTACAGAAGAACAAAACCCTCATCCATGTGATCTTGTAAGATTACAAGTGTTCAGAATATTAAAAAGGGGGAATTTGTAACAGGGGGAGGAGGGATTTGGCAATTCACCCCCCTGGAATCAGGGAGGTGTTTGAGCTGTACACAGTGCATTTGCCCCAGCAAGCAGGGTACATGATTCAAAAAAAAAAGCATGCTAGAGCTAGGAAGGTGACCAAATACCTCCTGTCCACTTCCACTCCACCACATGGCGGGAAGGGGGCAGTCATTAAATGGTTGAGCGCAGGGAAATACTACACATTTTACAACCCCCTCCCCCCACTGGTTGGTCATGGGAGGCTCAGGTTCCCATGCTAGTAGGAGACCACATGGTCTGGGGAAGTTGTCAGTGCCCCCTTCCCTCTACTCCAGGACCAGCTGAAGCACAGCAAGTGCCAAAACAGAAGGCGCAAGCTGTATCTGAGGGCCACTGGGTGTTGCAAGAATGGACGGTAAACCCCATACCCCACCCCCACACAAGAATCCAGGCACAGCAGCCACTGGCCCACCTCCCATGAGCACTGTAGTGTGGGCTCTGACAGCAGAGCTGCTGAAGCTGGTGTTTTGGTTCCTGCTGCCAGCCCGGACTTTGTGGGCCTGGGAAATAGAAGGGAGCTTGGAGCCCATTATGACTAGAAACATGTACTAGCCACCTACATCTTCCTTTGGAGTTATGCCTGGTAGGCTGTGGACAGTAAGACCCCTTCCCCACCTTGCCAATGACAGTATAGTTCCACATCTACAGTCTAGATGAAACTTGGCAGAGAACTTCATGGGTCAGCCTCTACCAGGATACACTTAAGTCATAATAAACCCATGTCTTTCACAGCCATCCCTCCAGGTTACTTCTTTGGAATTGACAAAATGCTGAAGTTTTCACAGACCTCTGCTCTTTAAAGAACATGGATCCTATCTGTTTGCCAGGGACAAACAGATATTTTGTTTCCATATCCTCTGTTCCACTGCAGCTGTCCATTGGAACTATAATAGATAGTCTTTTATTGATTTAATAGGAAGAAGGGACTACTTCCAGCCAAGAAGGAGGTGTTGATGTAAGGTGAATCATCCGAACAAAGTGGAAAACCTCCACCACAGCTGCTCAGGTCGTTGAACCCAGATGTTTGCAGTTGAAACTGCCTGGCTTTGCAGGCTTTGGAGTTGCAATTGACTAGACTTTTCAGGTTAGTCTTTGAAGACTTTGAGGTTGAAACTGAAACAAAGCTCTGCAGCTAAACCTCACAATTTGCATACCTCAGCTAGCCTCAATAAACCAGGAAGGCAGGGGTATAAAACCCAACAGGTAGCAGCCTGAAACACATACCTGAAACACAATCTGTGATCTCTGGCATCACCAACTTGGAGTCTGGGGTTGACACTTTCCTTCTCTCTTCCCCTCCTCCCCACCCCTGGCTGCCTAATAAACCTTCCCTTACCCATTGCCTGGTCTCCCAGTGGTTTCCTTGAGTAGGGTGCTGAATAACAGTAGGTAGACATTATTTGCCTCCCTCCACAACCATAAGAAGGAATACAACTACCTCAAAACTAAAAACAACCAGAACTACCAAACAAATCAAAATGCCTGAAAGTCCAAAGATATAAAGAAGTAATACTCATCCAGAAAGGTAGGAGGGGCAGAGATGGGGTGAAGAGGACACGGTGTGGCAGCAGAGGTGGCAGCAGCAAGGCAGTGGCTATGGTGGGCCAGCAGAAAGCCCAGTCACACATTATAAGTCAGGAGGGATGCCTGAAAAGGGATCCCAGCCCCAGACCAGACGGCAAAGCCCACAGTTCCGGTGCTGAGAAAAGTAAAGCCACATTGCTTGTGACTATGAAAAACAGTGGGGATTGGGGCAGCAGAGGAAACTGCTGATCTGTCAGCAGAGTCTGTTTGTTTAGAGGGAACCCACAGTTCTAGAACATCTGCAAACACACCCATCCTGAGAACCATGGTCAGGGCAACAGCTAGAGAGGCACCAGTCCCATCCATATAGGAAGCAGGAAAATTGCCTTGAAAAATGGGTGAGTGCTGAGCAAGCAGCATTGTTCCCTCTCAGACCTTTCCCCCACATACATTGTAGTGAAACAGGTTACCCCATACTGACAATTATCTGAGGGTTCACCACTTAAAATGTAACAGGTGTGACAGCTTTACCTAAGACATAGGCAAACACAGGAGCCTGTCAATTTGAGGAGAAAGAAAAGTGTGGCCCAAAAGAGGGAACAGATTAAGGTTCCAGAGGGAAAACTAAGTGATGAGATAGCCAACCTAACAGATACCAAGTTAAAAAAAAACTGGTGAT
This sequence comes from Noctilio leporinus, assembly GCA_004026585.1. Lineage (NCBI taxonomy): Eukaryota > Metazoa > Chordata > Mammalia > Chiroptera > Noctilionidae > Noctilio > Noctilio leporinus. Next base: position 15,171 of record PVIW01010409.1, read on the forward strand.
AACGATGTTCACAGACTTGACAGATATGCTTGAGTACAGCAAATGCATAAGGGAAGAAGTGAAGGCTATGCTAAGCAAAACAAAGGAAAATCTATATGAAACCAATGGTGAAGGGAGTCAGGGTTCATATCCATGACTTGGAGCATAAGGAAGAAATAAAGAGTCCACCAGTACAGAATGAGGAAACCAGAATTTGAAAAATTGAGGAAAGGCTTAGGAACCTCTGGGACAACTTTAAATGTACCAACATCTGAATCATAAGGGTGCCAGAAGAAGAAGAGGAAGAGCAAGAAATTGAAAATTTATGTGAAAAAATAATGAAGGAAAACTTTCTAATTTGGTGAAGGAAATAGACATATAAGTCTAAGAAAGCACAAAAAGTCCCAAACAAGCTAGACCCAAAAAGGACCACACCAAAATGCCAAAGGTTAAAAGTAAAGAGACAATCTTAAAAGCAGCAAGAGAAAAAAGAGTTACCTACAAAGAGGTTCCTATAAGACTATCAGCTTATTTCTGGAAAGAAACTTTGCAGGCAAGAAGGAACTGGTAAGAAGTATTCAAAGTTGAAAAGCAAGGACCTACAACAAAGATTATTATATCCAGCAGAGCTATCATTTAGATTAGGAAGGCAGATAAAGTGCTTCCCATACCAGGTAAAGCTAAAGGAGTTCATCATCACCAAGCCATAAAGATATTTATTTAAGAAAAAGATGACAACAAACTCACAATTATCAACTGAATCTAAAAAATAAAAATAAAAATAATAACAAAGTAAGCAAACAACCAGAGCAGGAATAGAATCTGAAGGGTTATCAGTTGGAAGGGAAGCGGGGGAAGGGGAAAAAGGGAAATGGTGCAGGGATCAAGTAGCACAACTGGTAAGAACAAAATAGACAGGGGGATGTTAAGGATAGTACAGGAAATGGAAAAGCCAAAGAATTTATATGAACAGCATATGGACATGAGCTAAGGTAGGGGATTGTTGGAAGGAAGGGGGGGTCCAGGCAGAGGGGAGAAATAGGGGAAAAATTGAGACTACTATAAAAGCATAATCAATAAAATATACTTAAAAATAATAGGAAGGAGGGAGTATTCTTGGGTCTGGATAACTTCACTGTTTAGTCCATTTGAACTATGAAAGAGTCTTCTATTGATTTAATAGAAAACGCGGATTCTTGGGTCTGGATAACTTACTGTTTAATGCTGCCTGCTTAGCTGCAGTCAGGTAAATGATTTCTGTTTTCTTCCATAGTGGTAACTTTAGTGTGCCCTGGAAGTTTAATAGTTGCCAATTGTTTTTTTTATGTATGATATCTAATAATTCTGCAGCCTATTTTATATTCTTTATGGGTTGACTTGAGAAAATTAGGAAACCTCACTGCTTCAATAATATTCTAAAGTTGTAAGCTATCCCAAAGGCATAGTTACAATCAGTATAAATATTGGCTATATGATCTTCGGCCAACTGATAGGCACTAGCTGAAACAATTAATTCAGCTTGCTGGGTGTATCTTTTCTTTAGGTAAATAAGAACTTTCAATTATATCCATTACAAAAGATATTGCATATCCTACTTATCTTTCAAAGACCCATCTATAAACCAAATTAAGTCAACATTATCAAGGAGTTTCCTGCAAACTATTCCTTGGAACAAGAAGATGGCCAATAAGCTAAATGCAATCATGGACGTCTTCATCCTGTAAAGGTAGCAAAGTTGCTGAGTTAAGACTGTATATGAAGTTCAAGTAAAATTAGGTGCAGAAGGTAAGAGACAGTCAACTGCCAGAGGAGTGTGATGAGAATTCAGTGGAGAGTCAGAAGAATGAGGAACATAACAAAGAAGAGCCTGTAACTATCTTTCCTGTTTGTTCACATAACATGTACATATATAGCATAAACAGCTGTCACGCACAGAGGGAGCCCTCTGGCTACTGAGTCTAGCTGGTAATTATAATGACCTATAGGTCTATGATGATCTCTATGTTTTAAAGTTAAAACTTCTAAGTATTTGCTATATTTTCATGTACCATAAAAAGAAAGTTTGTAATTAAGGTTCCCAATGTGGGAATGTGAAATAATTCTTTGGCGATTTTACAGTTTATTTCCTCTTTTGGGTTGCACTGAATTAGATCAGATTAATTTGACATAAATAAGACATACGGAGGCTGCACCATTAATGAAAAATTGGGAACCCAATTGTGACAATATCCAGGCAAATCCAGGAATCCTCTAAGCTATTTTCTTGTTTGGGGGAAGAGGGAAAGATAGGGTTCCTGTGTATTTCAGGGATAATCGGTGCCATCTTTAGATATGAGATGGCTAAGGTAATTTACTTGATATAAGCAAAACTGTAACTTATCCTTTGAGACTTTAGGTCCTCTCATAGCTAGCTGTTGTAATAGGTAAATTACGTCCTTTTGAGAGTCTAGGGATGTCCTAGTGCATTAAAGTAAATCACTGACTATTGGAGTGAAATCTCTAGGAAATTTATAAATCTGTTTTTAGTATCTGGGAGAAACAGATAAGACTCTGTATATCCTTGGGGCATCATAGTCCAAGTAATCTTCCCAGGTGAAAGCAAAGAGATATTTCTTCCTCTATTTTCTTTTTAAAATAGAAATGTTCAAACAGGTACTATATATATCTATTTCTGAAAATACTGGCAGTTTACAAGAATAGCTGATAATAAATTATATGGATTTGGAACCATAGGATATTTGGGAATAACTTTTATTTATAGCTTGAGATTCTGTACAAATCTCCATCATTTCCATTGAGTTTCTTTCCTGGAAGGGCAGAAGAATTACAGGGGTTCATACATAGAATTATAAGCCCCCTGTTAATCTTGTGCCCTGGCTGGTGTGGCTCAGTGGACAGAGCACCGGCCTGCAAACCAAAGGATCATCAGTTCAATTCCCAGTCAGGTAACATGCCTGGGTTTCAAGCCAGGTCTCCAGCCAGGCCCCAACTTGAGGCATGTGAAAGGCAACCATACATTGATGTTTCTCTCCTCCTCTTCCTCCCTCCCTTCCCTCTAAAAAATAAAGTCTTTTAAAATAAATAAATAAATAAAGTAATCATGTGTATTGGGCTTAATTCCAGCTTGTACATAAAAGATATGTGACTGGAAAAGGTCTTACTTAAGTGGCATTGGAACATCCTGTAACACACATTCAGTTCCTCTTGAGGAGGGAGGTTTCTTTAAAATCATTTTTTCCCAGTTGGTTTACTATCTGATTTATTTATGTATAAATACATTTCATCTTTCTGGAAAAAGAATACAAGGGCAAAAAATAAAATAAAGAATACAAGGGCATCATTGGTTTTAAGAAAATCGTGCCCTATCAGGTAAATTGAGGCAGATTTGAAAAAATTTATATGACTCAAACTCCAAATTACCTTCTGGAGGATAGGTCCCTTGCAGTTGAGGCTTCTCCCTGGTAGGTGAGTGTTCTAGGAACCCAGTGTGTATCAGTGTACCAGTTAATGTTGTGGTGAGAGGCTGTGGATCTTTTTTGAAGACTCAACGAGTTTACCCATTTCACAATGGGTGATTTAGGAGTGCATCTGCCTATACTGCACTAAGTGTTCAGCAAGTTTTTGACCATAAACATGACTCCCATGTTCCACCTTCTCTTACTCAATTTTATCCTGAGTGACTTTTGTTTCCCTGGATGAGAAAGTCCTTAAAGGGAAACATTTTGCTGATGGGGAAAAGGTGAAACAAAAAATGGCAGAAGCACTAAGAGGCATCAAAACTGACAAGTTTACAGACTTTTTTTTAATAATTTTTTTAAAGATTTTATTATTTCCAGAGAGAAGGGAAGGGAGAGAGGTAGAGAGGGGACAAACATCGAAGTATGGTTTGTCTTTCACCTGCCTCCAGGTACAGACCTGGCTGGAGACCTGGCTTGCAACCTGGTTATGTGTCCTGGCTGGAAATCAAAGCAGCAACCTTTGGGTTTGCAGGCTGGCACACCTATCCACCCACCAACAAGGGCTACAAACTTTTTTTTAATGAAAGTAAAATAATACCTATCATGTGCTGAGTTCTTTGTATGTGACAAGAACAATATTATGCACTTAGTAAACAATTCCCCATTTAATCTTCACTTATGGAGTGAATTATTTATTTTGATTTAATCTTTATTGTATCTTTTCCATTACCATTTAGTCCTCTTATATCCTCCTTGCTCCCGCAATCACCACACTGTTGTCCATGTCTGTGACCCCTTTTTCCTTTTTGCTCAATCTCTCTACCCTCTACTCTCTTAACCCACTGTCATCCTGCTCTCCATCTATAAGTCTGTCCCCATTTTCCTTGTTAGTTCAGTTTATTAGATTCCACATATGAGTGAAATCATATGGTATTTGTCTTTCTCTGACTAGCTTATTTCACTTAGCATAATGTTCTCCAGGTCCATCCATACTGTTGCAAAGGGTAAAAATTTCTTTTTTATGGCCAAGTAGTACTCCAGTGTTTTAATGTCCCAGTTATTTTATCCACTCTCTATTGATGGACACTTGGTTAACTTCTATATCTTGGCGATTGTAAATAATGCTGCAGTAAACACAGGGGTGCTTATGTTCTTTTGAATTAGTGTATTGGGTTCCCTTGGATATATTTCCAGAAGTGGGATTGCTGGGTCAAAAGGTATATCCAGTTTTAATTTTCTGAGGTATCTTCATATGCTTTCCACAGTGGCTGCACCAGTCTGCATTCCCACCAACAGTACACAAGGGTTCTCCTTTCTCCACATCCACACCAGCACTTGTTAATTTATTGATGATAGCCATTCTGACAGTGAGATGATAGCTTACTGTAGTTTTAATTTGTATTTCTCTGCTGATTAGTGACACTGAGCATCTTTTTCATAGGTCTATTGGCCATCTGTATGTCCTCTTTGAAGAAGTGTCTATTCAGGCCCTTTGTCCATTTTATAATTGCATTTTTGTTTTGTTTTGGTTTTTTTTGGTGTTGAGTTTTATAAATAGAAAAAGATACAAATAGATGGAAGCACAAACCATGTTCATGGGTAGAACATCATTAAAATGTCCATACTACCCAAAGCAATCTAGAGATTCAATGCAATTCCTATCAATATTCCAAGGATGTATGTCACAGAACTAGAACAAATATTTCAAACATTTATACAAAATCACAAAAGGCTCCATATGGCAAACAGCAATCCTGAGAAAGAACAAAGTTGGAGGAATCATGCTATCTCGTAACAAACTTACTACAAAGGCCACAGTAATCAAAACAACATGGTACTGGCATAAAAACAGACACATAGATCAATGGAACAGAATAGAGAGCCCCAAAATAAAACCATACCTTTATAGTCAATATTTGTCAGAGAACCCTTAGCTGGTGGCACAGTGGATAAGGCACAAGCCTGTGAACCCAAAGATCGCTGGTTCAATTCCCAGACCAGGTTGCAAACCAAGTCTCCAGCCAGGTCCGTAGCTGGAGGCAGGTGAAAGGCAACCATACATTGATGTCTCTCTCCCTCTCTGCCTCTCTCCCTTCCTATCTTTAGAAATGATAGTAGTATATTTAGGCATCCCTATGGGTTTCGCTTGGGCCCACCACTTCCGCTTGTAACAGCTGTTACCACCACTGTCAGGTCAGGTAATACACATCACAGTCTGTGAAGCAATATGTTGCTCCATAAGATGCACAGACAATTACCCACTACTTTGGGGGGGGGGGGGGAATGTGGGTCTTATGAGGCAAAAAATCCGATAATAAGAAGTGCTGAAGATAAGCAGAAAATTGAAATTCAATGTATAAAGATGCTAAAAAATCATTTTAACTTCCCCAGATAAAAGTCATTTTTTAAAGAAAGGGTTTATTAGGCCATTACTAGAAAGCAAGATCAGGTCCTTTCATATAAAGTCTGAACCACTAACAGCAGGGCTAGTGGAAAGACAGTATGTCCACCTCCTAGAGTTGCTGAGCATTTTTTTATATATCAAGTAGCAAGGGAAAGAAATACAAGCCTTTCTGAAAAAAAAAACAATAATAGCTATAGACTAAAGGGGATGGGAGAGCTGAAACAGGGCAGCTGTTCTGGGATAAATGCAGTCTAAGGAAGAAGTGTTTGTTCCCTTGAATAGGTTGTGAGCAAATCTGAAAAACTCATGTGTAAGTAAAAGCAGAGGCTCCTTGGGTGAGGGGGGTGGTCACCTGGCTATTCTCTCTCTGGTATAATTGTGGAAATAGCCACCTGTAAATTCATCCAAAATTCCAACAGACCTATATGAATTGGAGAAGTCTTTTGTTAGCTGGTCCAAAGCTATTAAAAGGGTAATCGTTCTTTTTCTCACTTTCTGGTTGTTGTAATTTAATTTAGAACATCTCAGATTTTTTTCCTGTCAAATGCTTCAAAAAGACAATAAAGGCAGGAGAAACAAACTGAAAAGTACAGAAATAGGACCTGTAAATAATAATGTTGGAAGAAAAAAAACAAGAGAAAAAACCATCTACAAGTCCTAAGTGCTTTATATGCATTATTTCATTTTTTTCTGACAGCAGTGCCAGAAGTCGTAAAGAAACTTTTATCTCCATTTCACACATGGCTTAGAGAAGTTAAGCAACTTGTTCAGGTTTCACAGCCATATTTCACCAAATACGATAAACTTTTAGAGGGGTGAACTAGAGTGTTATTTTTCCTTCTTTATCTCTCTGTAGCAATCTGCTGTTAGAAAGACAACCTGGTGTATTGTTCACTTTGTATGGTAGTTATTAAAATCTCCATGAATAAATAACATGGACTCACATTTGAAGTATTAAATAGTAACAGGTTTTTGCTGCACTTTTGTCTATATGGAGGGGCATTTGATCAAAGTAATTTATATATTTGCTAAAAAGTCAAGAAAAATAGTAATTTAGATATTTTAAAAGTGGATATTTTAAGGCAGTAAGATGTACCTCAAAATGCTGGGTCCAATTTATAAAGATATTTATCTTTATCATTTTGAATTCATTTGTAAAGTTGTATCACAAGCCATAGAATAATATTCCATTTTAAAACTATAGGGCATGCCTTTTCACTATTGTAAACATAAAAAAACTACAGCCACATCTTTTAGTTATTTCAGATTATTCAAGGTAATATTCTAATAGGCATCTTCAAAGGTTGGAGCCAAGAAGAGGAGCAGAGTGAACCCTAGGTTTCACCAACACTGCTACCTAGTGGGAGAAATGGAACCCTATGGAAAACTGATGGAGCCTGGTGCTATAAGTCCTTGGTCAAATGAAAGTGCCTAACCAGGAGGGAGGAGATATGCTGCCTATTGAAGGCCAGTATGTGCAACTTACAACTTGAAATCCCAAGGAGCAGAGCAACAGTAAGGAGCCAAGGCTGGTCACAGTGAGAAGACACCGTAAGGCAGATGGAACTAGCTTGAAACAGTGTATGTCATTATGGCTTGTCCAATGACTAAGGGAGATCTCAGAAGAACTACACTACCATGTCTGTAAATTAGGTGAACCAAGCAGGATTACTGGGAAAAGGGCCAAAACTACTGTTCACATCAGTAGATTCTGAACTTGAGGAAAGCTAAGAAATAGCCACACATATTCTCTTGCTAACAGGGAAAACACAAAAATACTGAAAAATACTGAGAGTTAACAAAAGGCAGAAAGGTGATTTGTTTGGGTTCTTTCACTGATGGGAAAGGTAAGTGTGAGTCTAACTGACTTGAGAGATGGAAAACACCTTCACTGAAGTACAGAAATAGTCTACTTCCTCTAGTTACTCAAAGTGTTCTTCAATGCTTGTCCTGAAGAGAACAGTTTATGACCCTTAAAGATGCAAAAAGAAGGATGGAGGAGAACTCAAGGCCACAGCTGCCCAGAGCCCATCTTGAGCATTCCCCTCACTGTAAGAAAGTGACCTACTTATATTTCTGCCTCTCTCACTGGACTGTGGACTCCTTGAGGGTATGCGGTAATGAAGCCATGATTAGAATTGCAGGCACAGATTCCAGCCATTTATCACAGGACAGTTGTATTTGCTGTTGTTGGGTAACATGCAACCCAATACTTAGTTGCTTAAACATCAATGATTTCCTGTTTCTCACAATTCCATGGTTGGCTAGGCAGCTATTCTGTGACTCTTATCTGACATGCATGCTGCTTCACTGGGCCCAGGTCAGCTGGGGATTTGGCTTAATGAGGAAGGCTGGTTCTCACTTTCCATGTAGCCTTCTTCCTAGGCTTCTTACAAGTAGCAACAGCACCCCAAGAGGACTGACATACTGCACATGGTGCCTGTTTGAATCAGGTCTGCTTGAGGTCCCATTGGCCAATTCAAGTAACATGGTAAAGCTCAGAGTTAAGAGTGGAAAAGCACTCTACTACTTGAGAGGAGTGACACTGCAAAGGAGCAAAAATATGGGGAAGTGATTCATTAGGGGCCATTTTATATCAATTTACCACACAGGGTTGTTGCTAGTTTTTTCTCTGATAATAATAATTATTTTTATTGGTAGAGTTTTTAAATTATAAAGTCTTTTTATACTTATCATGCCTAAAAATTTATGTTCTTTAACTTGTAATATGGGGGAAAAACAGTCTGAGCTATCTGCACTTCAGAATAATGGATCCAGAAATATTTCAAAGCTAAGAGACTAGAATTACTTCTGGCAACAATTGATACCATTTGAAGATCTCTTATTTCTTCATAAACACATGGATCTTTTGAAGCATTCTTTATTTACTTGATAAAGGAAAAGAACTTTGTCCACATTTTATAACAGAAAAGCTAAGGCAGTTATATTTCAAGTGCTTCCTGCAAAAGAATTTCTGGGCACATCACACTCTATAATGTAGCAATATAATGCTAGTTGTATAGACAGCTCTGAGCCAGCCAGCTATCATCTGAGGCTGGAGAATCTTCTCTACTTAGTGTGACAAGGTGGAGAAACCAGAGTGAGACTGGCCTCACCTGTTCACTCTTACCTACTTCACTGAGATCTGCCTGTCCAGACAGGACAAATCTTCTCAAAGACTCCTAATACATGCCACAGTCAACTCTATTCTTGTTCATTCTAATTCCACCTCTTGGGATGCTCTCCACACTCTACCCCCCAGCCCCAAAACTCAGTGGCCTTCAAAAAGTTCCTGAGAGAAGCACATCTCAAAGCTCATCTCCTCTGTGAGCAATACAGACTTACCTCACTTTATTGCACAGCACTTTATTGCACTTCACAATGTTGTGTCTTTTTACAAATTGAAGGCAAGACATTTCACCAGCAAAAAGTATTACAACTCACTTTACTGTAGTCTGGAACACGGTATCTCCAAGGTACGCCTGTAAATAGAAAAACAAGTTTCCCCTACCCTTTTTTACCACCTATAGCACTTAACCAATATTCTTTACATTTTAACATTTAATCATATTCAAAATGGTTCTTCAGTGTATGAGATGGCTAATTTTATGTATCAACTTCACTAAGCTACAGTACCCAGTTATTTGGTCAAACATTATTCTGAGTGTTTCTATGAAGGGACATTTCTAGATATGATTAATATTTGAATCAGTAGACTGAGTAAAGCAGTCTACCCTTCATAATGTATACAGACCTCATCTAATCATTTGAAGGTCTTAATAAAGAAGACTGGTCTCCCTGTAAAAAGACAGAATTCTGCCACAGCCTACCTTTGGATTCAAACTCTAGAATATGGGTTCCTAGCCTATCATCCCACCCTGTAGATTTTGGACTTACTAGAGCTGCCAAAATAGCATCAGCCAATTTCTTTCTCTCTTGCTTTCACTCTCTCCTTCTCTGCATGTGTGGGTGTGGGTATGTGGAGGTGTGTGTATACACACACACACACACACACACTATATACAGGTGCATGATTAATTGGCAATAACTCTGTATCTCCTTATTTCACGTGCTTATCAATTTTGAAAAACTATGTTTCTAAGGTTATGATTTAACATCATTGTATTAGATATAAAGTATTAAATTCTGAGAGCAACTATCATGTCAAAGGAATATAATGTTAGAGCAACCATAATTTCTGGGCTGCATGCAGAGCAAACTGATAAGGAAATTGCAGACTTCAATAACATCCCTTCACATAGAGTTGACAATGTGAAAAAGGTGTATAACACTGATCCTGATGCCACCACACCAACAAGGAAAATGCATCAGTTATGCAAGGATCACATAAGTCCAGATGTTGTACACAGAACTCAAGAGATCATCAGTTAAGATCCAGGATGTTTACCTTGATGTTTTGAAAGCAGTAGTTGTATTGTGGATGAAGCAAGTCACAAATGGATGTGATTTTATCTTCCAACAAGATTGTGCACCAGCACATAATGCCCAAAAGGTGCAAGAATTTCTCAGTGTCAATGTTTCTAAATTCTGGTCAAAGGAAATCTGGCCACCTAGTTCACAGATGCAAATCCTTTAGACTATTATGTATGCAGTGTTTGTGAGAGAGAAGTTAATAAACAACTTCATTCCAATAATGAGGCACTTAAAGCTAAAATTGAAAATATGATGTTCATGGATAAAGAAAAGCGAATTAAAGCATACTGAAGATTCTCAAGTCAAATTGAGTCTATTATTGCAACAAATGAAGACTTTTCTTGAACAATTAAAAAAATAATGACTATGTTTATGTATTTACATATAAGAATAAATTTATTTCAAAATATAACACTTTTGTTGTATGTTATTTTACTAAATTTTGCCAATTGATCACATGCACCAGGTGTGTGTATGTGTGCACATATACATATATATATATATATATATATATAGAGAGAGAGAGAGAGAGAGAGAGAGACAGAGGGAGAGAGACAGAGAGAGAGAGAGAGAAAGAGATGATGTCCAGAAGGTAGCCAACCACATAATATGAAAAAGAGACATTTATTGAAAAAGATACAAAATAAAAGAAACACTGTACATAAGAAAATGACAACCCCAAAGATCATACACCATGATCAAGTGGGTTTCATCCCAGGGATGCAAGGATGGTACAACATTGCCCAATCAATAAATATAATACACCACATCAACAAATTAAAAGACAAAAACCATATGATCATATCAATAGATGCTGAAAAAGCATTTGATAAAGTACAGCAACCATTTATGATAAAAAACCCTCAGCAAAATGGGAATAGAGGGAGCATACCTCAACATCATAAAGGCCATCTATGAGAAACCTGAAGCCAACATCATACTGAACGGACAAAAACTAAAAGCTTTCCCTCTAAGATAAGGAACAGGACAAGGCTGTCCACTTTCTCCACTTCGATTCAACATTGTCTTGGAAGTTCTAGCTATAGCCATCAGAGAAGAAAAAGGAATCAAAGGTATCCAAATTGGAAAGGAGGAAGTCAAACTGTCATTATTTGCAGGTGACATGATAGTGTACATACAAAATCTCACAGGCTCCACTAAAAAGTAAATTGACCTAATAAGCAAATTTAGCAAAATAGCTGAATATAAAATCAATATTTAGAAATCAAAAGCATTTTTGTATACCAATAATGAAACATCAGAGAGAGAAGCTAGAAAACAAATTCTATTTATCATAGCAACCAGAAAAAATAAAGTACTTAAGAATAAACTTAACCAAGGAGGTAAAAGATCTATACTAAGAAAACTACAGAACATGGAAGAAATTAAGGAAGATACAAATAAATGGAAGCATATACCACATTCATGGATGGAAAAAATTAACATCATTAAAAGGTCCATATAACCCAAAGCAATCTATAGGTTCAATGCAATTCCAATTAAAATACCAATGACATACTTCACAGAAATAGAAAAAATACTTCAAAATTCATATGGAGGCAAAAACGCCCATGAATAGCCACAGCAGTCTTGCCAAAGAAAAGGTAGAAGGAATCACAATACTGAACATCAAACTATACTATAAGGCTACTGTAATCAAAAATCTGGTATTGGCATAAGAATAGACATACAGATCAATGGAACAGAATAGAGAGCCCAGAAAGAAACCCAGGACTCTATGGTCAATTAATATTCGACAAAGGGGGAAAGAATATAAAATGGAATAAAAACGGTCTATTCAACAAATGGTTTTGGGAGAACTAGACAACAACATGCAAAAAAATAAAACTAGACCACCAACTTACACCATACACCAGAATAAAATCAAGATGGATATAGGACTTAAACATAAGCAGTGTCACCATCAAGGTCCTGGAGAAAAAAAATATAAGCAGTAAAATTTTAGATATCCTACACAGAAATATGTTTACTGATATTTCTCCAAGGGCAAAGGAAATAAAAGAACAAATAAATAATTGGGACTATATCAAACTGAAAAGTTTCTGTTCAGCTAAAGAAAACACCAGCAAAATTCAAAGGGAACCAACTGTATGGGAAAACATATTTGCCAATGGTACCTCAAACAACAGTGTGATATCCAAAATATATAAAGAACTAACACAACTCAACACCAGAGAGACAGACAGCTCAATTAAAAAATGGGCAAAGGACCTAAAGAGACCACTCTCTGAGGGAAGACATACAAAAGGCCCAAAGGCATATGAAAGAATGCTCAACATCACTAGCCAACAGAAAGATGCATATTAAATCCACAATAAGATACCACCTGTCAGAATGGTAATCATCAACAAATCAATCAACAACAAGCGTTGGCAAGGATGTGGAAAAAAGGGAACCCTGGTGCACTGCTGGTTGAAATGCAGGCTGGTGCAGACACTATGGAAAACAGAATGGAGTTTTCTTAAAAAATTAAAAATGGAACTGCCTTTTGATCTGGCAATTCCACTACTCGGAGTATACCTGAAGAACCCTGAAACACCAATTCAGAAGAACCTATGTACCTGTATGTTCATAGCAGCACTATTTACAATAGCCAAATGCCGGAAATAGCCTAAGTGCCCATCAGTGGATGACTGGATCAAAAAACTGATATATTTACACAATGGAATACTACACCACAGAAACAAAGAAGGAACTCCTAACCTTTGCAACAACCTGGGTGGAACTAAAAAGTATTATGCTTGCAAGAACCTAGTATAAAGGAACCATGGACGTGGACAACAGGTGGGATTGACTTTGGGGGGAATGAGTGGGTGGGGAGGAGGACAGAGGGGAGCAAAAAGGGGATGGATGTAATACAACAATAATAAAATTTAAATTAAAAAAAAAAAGTATTATGCTTAGTGAAATAAGCCTGTCAGTGAAAGATAAATAACATGATCGCACCCATTTCAGGACAGTAATGAACAAAGCAAACAACAAGCAAAACAGAACCAGATACATGAATACAATGGATAGACCTTCAGTGGCCCGAGGGGAGGGGGTCAGGGGATGAGGAGGCAAGGAAGGGGGACAGTTTAGTCAAGGAACTAGCATGGAAGAACCATGGACATGGACAACAAGTGGGATTGACTTTGTGGGCGAGTGGGTGGGTGGGGAAGGCAACAGAGGGAAGGAAAATGGGAATGGATGTAATACAACAATAATAAAATTAAATTAAAAAAAAAAAGAAGAAGAACCTGAAACTAGAAAACATAGAAGTAATTATATGGACACAGTGCATACAAAAACAATGTTTCAGCACTTTAATCAGTGGACCCATACACAAAAAATACTACTACCCTGTGTCAAGAAAGTTGGCCTCCTACTGGCACTGTTAACAGAACAATTTGTTAGCAGCAATAACCTTGTATCTGAATGCTGCCTAAAATTAAGTTCTACCTAAAGCTAAATCCCCCTACAGGGGGGGATTTGCTACCCCTACAGGTAGCAAAACTTAAAAAAACAAAATATAGTATTCACCACAGCACTATTTACAACAGCAAGACTCTACTAACCACAATCCAATTGTACATTAATATGAGAATGGTTGAATAAACTATAGCACATTCACAAAATAAAATATAAAAGAAAAAAAGCATGAATAACATCTCTATATACTTGTATTAAGTGATCTCCAGAAAATAAGAGTAAAAAGCAAGAAAAGAAAGTTATGTATAGTTTGTTGCCATTCATCTAAGGTTGGGTTGGGAGGCAGTAAAATGTATGTACATAAGAGAACACATGTATACCCTTGTACTTGCTTATACAGTTTAAATGGAATGAGGGGAAAAGAAGAAAACAGAATTGAAAGAACGAAGATCAAAGCCACACATTTTTTATTCTACTTTGTTTTGCAGACTTAGTTCTGGGACTATATACATTTTCCATAAGTATGAACAAACAAAAAGAAGTCTAAAAACTTTTTAATCAGTGAAATTCAAAAGCAAAATGAAACAAACCTAAATATTTATTGACTCAGTGGTGTAACCATGCCAAAAAGAATTATTTCAAATGACTTAAAACATATTTTCAGAGAAAATTCTGGTCAAGATGGCAGCATAGGTAAACATGGCTTGCCTCCTAGCACAACCACATCAAAATTGCAACTAAAATATAGAACTCGCTCTGAACTGTCAGAAATCAAGTTGAATAAAGTCTAACAACTATGGAATAAAAAGAAACCAAATCCATCCAGACTAGTTGGAGGGGCAAAGACATGGAATGGGCTGGTCCTACATCCACCTGTGGTGGGTAAAAATTTGGGAGGGTTATCTTGGGAGCAAGAAGACTCAGCTCACTCATACTGGACCCTCAAGCCTAGGGTTCTAGTGTCATGAAGGTAAGTCCCCATAGCTTCTGGCTGCAAACACCAGCAGGGATTGAGGTGGTGGAAGAAACTTTTGGAGTCCCATGCAGTTCCCCTTAAAGAGCCCACACACGGACTTAATCACAGTCACTCTCTCTGAGCTCTAGCACCCTGGTAGTAGCTTGAAATGTACCAGTGGCATTCTGGGAGTAACCGACATATCTGGTATCAAGGTGAGAGCTGGAGAACAGTTTTCTCTCTCATAGAAAGGCAGGCAGAGGCCTTTGTCCCTTTCTAAGCCTTCCCTCCATGGAGCCACATAGCCACATAGCCAAATGAGGCTCCATCAACAGTGTCTGCTCCACCCTAGAGACCCCCAGACTCATTCCCATGCAACTTATGGGCCAACACAGTTAATCATGATTTATCCATATGAATGGCTGGTCTTGGCTCATGCTTAACAACTTCCTAAATCCTATCAAACAAACAACGGATGGCATCAATAAGTTCCCAGCAACCATAGCTCTTGCTAAGTGGCCTCAGGCCTGGTACTAGCAGCAGCCAGCCTAGATTTATAGTTTAAACGGCTTCACTTGGAAATCTCCAAATATAGCACAAATAGCAAACATCTCAAACTGCTTTATAGCTCATGTAGGGTGGCCCTGGGGAGAACACAGGTGGGGCCAACCTTGGTCTGCACCACCTTGGAAACCAGAGAACCTGTGTACCCAGTGGACAGCTACAGACTACATCAAAGCACCACCACCCTGCCCTGCACAGCTGCTCCTCCACAGAGGACAGAGGTTGCTGATCAGTGTCACAGTCTTTGTAGCTGACTGGCCTGGGTAAATCCCTCCCATTGATCTTCCAACAGCAATCAGTCTCATACAAGAGAGTATTCTTAGCCCACATAAAGGACATACCTCAAGTATCCAGCTTCAGCAATAGAGAAGGCTGTGCCACTGGACCCTGCAAGGACATCTACTATGTTAGGCCACGATACTCAGACAGGGAGTCATAGCAGTTCTACCTAATACATAGAAAAACAAACACAAGGAGGCTGCCAAAATGACAAGACAAAGAAACCCAGTCTAAATAAAAGAACAGCTCAAAACTGCAGAGAAAGAACTAAATGAAATGGCAATAAGCAATCTATGAGTCAAAACTCTGGTCAAAAAAATAAATAAATAAACAAACAAACTCTGGTCATAAGGATGTTCAAAGAATTTAGTGAGGACCTCAAGAGCATTAAAAAGACCCAGTCAGAAATGAAGGATTTACGAACTGAAAATGAAGGAAAATTTACAGTGAAACAACAATAGAGTGAATAAAGCCAAGAATCAAATCAACACTTTGGAATGTAAGGAAGCACAAAACAACCAATAAGAACAAGAAGAAAAAAGAATTTAAAAAATAAGGGACAACTTTGAGCATTCCAACATTCGCATCACATGGGTGCCAGGAGAAGAGAAAGAACAGAAACTGGAAATCAACTTGAAAAAATACTTAAAGAAAATTTCCTAATTTGGCAAAGGAAATAAGACAAGCAAGTCCAGGAAGCAAAGAGTTCCAAATAAGATGTATGCAAAGAGGCCCATTCCAAGAAACATCAAAATTAAATTATCAAAAGATAAAAGAAAATCTTAAATTTAGCAAAAGCAGTTAGTTACCTTTAGGGGTATCCATTTAAGACTGTCAGCAACTTCTCAAAAGAAATTTTGCAGGCTAGAAGGGATTGGTATTAAATATTCAGAGTCATGAAGAGCAGGGGCCTACAGCCAAGATTGCTCTACTCAGCAAATCTATCATTTAGCATCAAAGGGCAAATAAAGTTCATTCCATACAACAAAAAATAAGTTCATCATCACCAAACCATTATTATATGAAATGCTAACAGAACTTATTTAAGAAAAAAAGGATCAACCCTGGCTGATGGCACAGAAGATAAGGTACCAGCCTGCAAACCCAAAGGTCGCTGGTTCGATTCCCAGCCAGGGCACAATAACCAGTTTTCAAGCCAGGTCTCCAGCCAGGCCCATGGCTGGAAGCAGGTGAAAGGCAACCATACACTGATGTCTCTCTCCCTCTCTGCCTCTCTCCCTTCTCCTCTCTCTAAAAATAATAAATATAATCTTAAAAAAAAAAAAAAGATCAAAATTATGAACAAATGGCCATAATATCTACCTATCAACATTTGGATCTAAAATACAAACTAAGCAACCACCCTGGCTGATGGCACAGTGGATAAGGCATCGGCCTGCAAACCCAAAGGTTGCTGGTTTAATTCCCAGCCAGGGCACATAAGCAGGTTGCAAGCCAGGTCTCCAGCCAGGTCCGTAGCTGGAGGCAGGTGAAAGGCAACCATACATTAATGTTTCTCTCCCTCTCTGCCTCTCTCTCTTCCCCTCTCTCTATATATAATAAATAAAGTATTTTTAAAAAATTAAAAAATAAATAAAATAAAATACAAACTAAGCAAACAAGAAGAACATAGAATCATGGATTCAGAGAGTGTTTTAATGGTTGCCAGATGGTAAGGGGGTGCTGGGGAATGGGTGAAGAGGTAAGGAAATTAATACAAATAGGTAGTTACAGAATAGCCATGGGGATGCAAAGTATAGTATAGGCAATGGATTAGCTAAAGAACTTCATACACATGGCCCATGGGCATGAACAATGATGTGGGGATGGCCTGAGGGCATGTGTTTGGGGGCAGCTGGGTAGAGGGAACAAAGAAGAAAAAATTGGAACAACTGTAATAGCAAAATCAATTTTAAAAACCAACTTAGAGCCCTGGCTGTTGGCAGAGTGGATAAGGTGCTGACTTGTGAAACCAAACGTCAACGGTTCAATTCCCAGACAGGGCACATAACTAGGCTGCAAGCCAGATCTCCAGCCAAGTCCTTCGCTGAAGGCAGGTGAAAGGCAACCATACATTGATGTCTTTCTCCCTCTCTGCCTCTCTCCCTTCCCCTCTCCCTGAAAATATTAAAGAAAATCTTTTTAAAAAGTGAAACCAACTTAGAAAACACATTTTCACCATAGAAGAATCTATCCTAAGATTTAAAATAATTGGAGAAATATACTTTTTCATTCTTAAACCATTTTCAGTAGTTGTATTATTAGTAAAAGTAATGATAAAATGGTATCAATATTGTGGGGAACCAAGATTTTCAGCATGATACACAAATATGAAATCAAAGAAATTCAACAGAAACCTATTAATCCTAAATGTGAATTAGAAAAATCACTATGAAACTCATATTTTCTTCTTTTTTAAATTTATTGATATTAGAGCAAGGAAGCGGGGGAAAGGGAGGGTGGGAAATTGATTTGTTGCTCCACTTATTTATGCATTCACTCAATGATTGTTGTTATGTGTACTTACCAGGGATCAAATGTGCTACCCTGGCATATTGGGATGATGCTGTAACCAACTGAGATACTCAGCCAGGGCCTAAAGTAGTTTCTTTTATCCCCCTTTTTAAAAAAAATTAACTTGTTGTTCAATTATAGTTGTTCCATTTTTCTCCCATTGCTCTCCTTGCCCCCACCCACCTGATCCCCTCTCTTCCACAGTCAATCCCCACCCTATTGTCCATGTCCATGGGTCATTTATACTAGTTTCTTGACTAAGCCATTTCCCTTCTTTCCTTCCTTCTCCCCCTCCCCCATCCCTTCTGGCCACTGTCAGTCTATTCCTAGTTTCCATACCTCTGGTTCTATTTCACTCATTTGTTTTGTTCATTAGTTTCCTGTATTAGGTGAGATCATATGGTATTTATCTTTTGCCACCTGGCTTATTTCATTAAGTATAATACTCTCCAGTTCCATCCATGCTGTCACAAAAGGTAGGAGTTTCTTCTTTCTTTCTGCTGTGTAGTATTCCATTGGTAAATGTACCATAGTTTTTTGATCCAATCATCCACTGATGGGCAATTAGGCTCTTTCCAGCACTTGGCTACTGTAAGCAGTACATCATATTACTTGTCTACTTTTGTACATATTTGAAATTTTCCATAATTAAATTTTGAAAATTTGATGACTGTACATTTATATGCTTTGAATTAATAAAATTTTCATGGTTTACAGAATTTTCCCTTCTACTATTCTTTCAGCGTAAGTGACAATACTTAATCCTCCTCCCCCTGTTTGCTCTCCAGAATGCATACCCCTTATTTCTCTAAATTATAAACTAAAAGCACAGAGCCTGCTATATAAGAGAGGCTTGATAAATTTAAGTGAATAGATTCTGTTTGTTATATATCTCCCATGCTCTGATAAACCCTCCAATGAGTATTACCAACTACCAAAGGAAAAAAAGACAAAAATCTAAAACACTACATTTAACCTTTTAAAATCTATATTCCACAATGATACTTTTTATTGTAGTAAAAAACACATAACTAAGTTATCAAATTAACCATTTTAGGTGTACAGTTTAGTAGTGTTAAATATTCACATTATTGTGAAAAGATCTCTAAAATTTTTTCAATTTGCAAATCTACAACTCTATACCCATTAAACAAAAAATGCTTATTCTTAATACTTCCTACCCATTGTCTGTTCTACCCTATACATGCCTCTAGCTTCCATAAAACTTTTTCAATTTGCAAATCTAAAAATTTATACCCATTAAACAAAAAATGCTTATTCTTAATACTTCTTACCCATTGTCTGTTCTATCTTATACATGCCTCTAGCTTCCTTAAGAGCTTTTCAAGTATAATTGTTCTGACAATAAACTAGCACAATTATATTTTCTTTAAAAACTAGTTCTAGGCCTTGGATGGTGGCACAGTGGATAAGGCACCAGCCTGCAAACCCAAAGGTCACTGGTTCAATTCCCCAGCCAGGGCACATAACCAGGTTGCAAGCCAGGTCTCCAGCCAGGTACTTAGATGGAGGCAAGTGAAAGGCAACTATACATTGATGCTTCTCTCCTTTTCTTCCTCCCTCCATGCCCTTCTCTCTGAAAATAATGAATAAAATCTTTTTTAAAAATTAAAAAATAAACTAGCCCTTAAAAAATAAAAAAAAAAAAAAGAACCAAAACAACAACAAAAAACTAGTCCTTAAAGCAATGTGAAAGGTCAGAAGTATGACTATGAACAGTACATTCAAAACTCCAGAGCAGAAAAGAGGACAGACAGGGCTGTACTGTGGCTTTAGGATCACTCTAAATAGCAGTAAGGTATAAGAGGCAGGCCCACAGCTAAGAGAAGTCAAATGAGACAGCAATGACTACAGAAACAATAGTCCTTTCATGTCTGTATTCAATAGAAGCTTACCATTCCTGGTGTCCCATAACAATTGATGGCAAGACCTCTGGTAAGTATACAGCAACCAGCCAACATGCCTTGGATCAGGTACTGAGAAAAGTACTGTGCCAAGCCTTATGTAACAGACTTCTAATAAACTATGCCTAATCAAACCTATAAAATAATAATAACTTAGCTATAAATTTGATAAACAATAACCTACCACAGTATATTTAACAAATATGTAAGAGAAAGGGTCACTGACACTTTCTGCCTATTATTATAATTTTAATTAACTTTAGTATTCTATCTTAGAAAGAGGAACCCTGAGTCAAATACTACCTTTGAAAATTACTTTCATATAACATTATTCTTCCAAAGCACAACTCCCAGATTAGCCTGCACTGGGACCACTTTCAGGAAAAACAGGGAGAGGTTATGTTTTGTTTTGTTCTGTTTTCCATGCAGGGAACTGAGGATACTGGCAGGGTCAGGCCTGCCAAAAGACTTTACAGAAACAACCAGCAAATAATAGGCAGGGGCCTCATTCGAAAGAGTATACATGGGTTAAATCAAAAGGAAGTTTTAGAGTAAGAGAGCAAAGTGTGGCTTGGAAAACAACATGGGCTTTATCACTCACTATGCTGCCAAAAACAAGAGACCTGTAAATACAGTTAAAGATACTTCAAAAAGGTTCTGCAGAACAGTAAAATCTGAGGTCTTGATAGCACAAGCAGCAGCAGCTCTCAGTCACAAAACTGACAGCAGCATTGGTGATAATGACCATCCTGGTGGCTCCTATACAGTACCACAAATAAAATGTACATTTTTTTTTTAATTTTATTGTTGTTGTATTACATCCGTCCCCTTTTTGCTCCCCTCTGTCCCCCTCCCCACCCACCCATTCCCTTCAAAGTCAATCCCACCTGTTGTCCATGTCCATGGTTCCTTTATACTAGGTTCTTGTCTAAACTGTTCCCCTTCCTTGCCTCTGCCTCCCCCTCCCCCAAACCCCCTTACCCCTGACCACTGAAGGACTATTCACTGTATTCATATATTTGGTTCTCTTTTGCTTGTTGTTAGTTTTGCTCATTATTGTCCTATAATGGGTGAGATCATATGGTATTTGTCCTTCACTGACTGGCTTATTTCACTAAGCATTATACATTTTGAACAAATAAAATCTACATAAAGTAGATTTTGAGGTGTAATAAGAAGATTTTGAGGTGTAATAAGAAAATATATAGTAAAATTTAATGCAGAACTTATAATAAATGCTCAATCGTGCTTTAACAATTGTGGTCTTTCTAAGTCAACTAAATATTCCATGTGAATGTATCTTAAAAAGGTGTGGTTTGAAAAGTATTTTTCTGGTTAATTTCAAATATTTAGGAAGACCATATATTGTAGGAAAGGAATGAATACTTTTGCTTTGTTGTTATAAACATATCATAAACTTAATAGGCTATCAGAGGCAGTACAATATAAAAGTAGAAGATTTGGAGTCTGAGACGTGATTTTGCCACCACTGCTAGTGAGCCTGCACCAAAACACTCACAGAGAGCTTACTGTTCCACCAGCCAGCTGCACACACTTTATACACCCTAAGTCAATCCTTACAACCCTATGAGACAGATTCCATGAAGAAGCTGAAATACAGAGAAGTGGACTGGTGTTCAGTCTGTATGAATTTGAATGTTTTTGATTTTTTCCTTGAGGTTGGTTTCTAGTGTCAAGCCATTGTGATCTGAGAAGATGCTTGGTATGATGTCAATTTTCCTGATTTGTTAAGGCTTGTTTTGTGTCCTACCATGTGGTCTGTCTTCGAGAATGTTCCATGTGCATTTGAAAAGAATATATATTGCTTCTTTAGGGTGAACATTTCTGTATATGTCAGTTAAGTCCATTTGATCTAGAGTGCTGTTCAACATCTAGATATCTTTGTTGATGCTTTGTTTGGAAAATATATACATGGTTGACAATGGGGTGTTAAAGTCCCCTACTATGAGTGTGTTGCTGTCAGTTGCTTCCTTGAAGTCCTCCAAGATTTTTCTTACATATTTGGGTGATCCTATTTTGGGTGCATATGTTTATTTGTAAGGGTTTTTTTTAATCTTCTTGATGGTGTGTTCCCTTAAGTATTATGTTGTGTCCTTTTTGTCTTTTATGTTTTGAAATCTATTTTGCCTAATATGAATACTGCTACCTCAGCTTTTTTTTTTTTTTTTTTAAGATCCATTTGCTGGGAATTTTTCCATCCCTTCACCTTCAGTAAGTGAGTCTCTTATAGACAGCACATTTGTGGGTCATGTTTTCTTATCCATTCAGCAACCCTATATCTTTTTGACTAGACATTTAATCCATTTACATTTAAGGTTATTATTGACAGGTACTTATCATTGCCATTTCCCCCTTTATATCTGTGTTCCTCTCTCCCCTCCTCCCTCTCTTTCTTAATGTTCTTAATCCAGTACCTTTAGCATCACTTGCAATGCTGGTAGGGATGTATTCTTTTAGTCTCTTTTTGTCTGGAAATCTCCTTATTTTGCCCTCCATTTTAAATGAAGGCCTTGATGGGTAGAGTAGTCTTGGGGAAGGATTTTGATTTTCATTACTTGGAATATTTCTTGTAATTCCCTTCTGGTTTGTAGTGTCTCTATTGAGTAATCAGATGATAACCTTATCAGAGTTCCCTTGAATTACTAGCTATTTCTCCCTTGTTGCTTTTAAGATTTCTTGTCTTAAAAAATTTGCTAATTATGCTGTATCTTGTAGTGGGCCTATTTGGGGTCCATCTGGGCTTCCTGGGCTTAGGTGACTTTTTCTCTTATCAATTTAGGGAACTTTTCTGTTACTATTTTTTCAAACAGATTTTTCTATCCCTTGCTCTCCTTCTTCCCCTTTCGGTATTCCTATGATCCA
Organism: Noctilio leporinus; assembly: GCA_004026585.1. Lineage (NCBI taxonomy): Eukaryota > Metazoa > Chordata > Mammalia > Chiroptera > Noctilionidae > Noctilio > Noctilio leporinus. The sequence continues at coordinate 37,998 of PVIW01010409.1, forward strand.
GATATTATTCCATTTCATGTTGTCCCACAGCTCTCTTAAACCTTCATTATTTTTGAGTCTTTTTAAAATTTTTTGTTTCAGCCCTGGCTGGTAGCACAATGGACAAGGCACCAGCCTGTGAACCCAAAGGTCACTGGTTCAATTCCCAGCCAGGGCAACATAACTAGGTTGCAAGCCAGGTCTCCAGCCAGGTCCGTAACTGGAGGCAGGTGCAAGGCAACCATACATGGATGTTTCTCTCCCTCTCTTCCTCTCTCCCTTTCCCTCTCTCTGAAAAATAATAAATAAAATCTTTTAAAAATAAATAAAATTTTTTGTTTCATTGCTCTAGGAAAATTTTTCTACTTTGTCCTCCAGCTCACTGATTTAATCCTCTGCTCATCTAGCCTGATTTTAACTTCTTCTATTGTGTTAATTTCAGATACTCTAGTTTTCATTTCCTCTTGGCTCTTATTCATAGTTTCTATGTCCTTTTTCATGCTGGTGTAGTTTGCAGTAAGTTCTTTTTGTTCCTCTGGAGTTCTCTGAAGTTCTCACTGAGCTCCTTAAGAATCCTTATAACCACTGTTTTGAACCCAACATCTGACAGTTTGCATGACTATTTCATTTAGCACTCTTTTGGGGGATTCAGCCTTTCCTTTTGATTGGGGGTTGTTTGTCTCCCCATTTTTGGTGACTCTTCTTGTTTCTGCTCTGACTTCCTATGTTTGTGGTGTTAACCTTCTATGGTAGGAGACCCATGGAACTCAGGACCCAGTGGTACAATTGCCTTGATCTCCTTAGCCTGATGCTCTTAGGGTGCCCTTCATGCCATTTACATGGGCCCTCTTATAATTGGGTTTTGGTTGCTGTTGAGTTGTTCTTTGGTGGGTCCTTCCGTCTGATTAGCTGATTGAAAGTCACTCTGCTCACCACATCTTGTATGTTGTTGTACAGATGCTGCAAGAATAAAACCAAACAGCCCAGGAAACAAATCCACACCACAAAAATAACCCCCACCTACAACCACACAATCAACAGCAAACAAGCCAATATTTCATAAAGGTGTAAAGGTGTTAAGACTATTATAAGAAATGAAAAACATAAGATGATTAACGGAAATAAAATTATTTTGACAGAGTAGGAGGAACAATACTAAAGCAGTGAATAAGGACAAGGCAAAGAGAGAAAGAAAATAAAATTTAAGTTGTAAATTTAAAAAGGGAGGTAAGAAGGCAGAATAAATTAAGAGAAGGTAGCACATAGTATTAGGTTTAAACAGAAATCTAAAAAATAGATATGGATATATATACACATATATACTGTATACACATATGTGTGTGTATGTATGTGTGTGTGTGAAAAGAAAAAAAGAAAGAAAACTGGGGACCAAATTGAGAAAAGAAATCCACCACGGCAATATCAACAACATAACAAAGGTTAATATAGGTGGGATGGGAATAAGAGGGAAAGGGAAAAGAGAAAGAAAGAAAAGCTTAAGAGGTATCTAGAGGAAAGACAAGTGATTTTTAATTTTTTTTTTTTTTTTTTGAGAAGTGATTTTGAAAGGATTGAGGGAAAAGGAATACTAAGAGTGAGGAATGAAAACCAGACTAAGAAAGGGAAAAGTTGAAATTTGAAACAAATAAAAGAAGAAGAAAGAAAGAAAAGGCAAGAGGAAGGCAAAATGGAATAAGAGAGGGAAACAGTAAAATTTGAGAATTAAAATACTGAAATAGTGAAGAACTAGAAATAAAATTGAAGAAATGCAACAATGATCATCATATCCACAAAAAAAAGCAAAGACTGATAAAGGTGGAGAGAGAATAAGGGTATTTTGAGAACAGGAAAGAATGTGAGATGACTAGACACAAGAAAAGTAGTTTTGAGAGGTCGCAGCGGGAAGAATTAGAGTGTAGGAGAGAAACAAGTCATAGTGCAAGAGTAAATAAAATTTGAAGTGAAAATAAGAAGATGAAAGAAGGTAAAATGGATTAAAGGAAAGAAGGTGCAAAGCATAAGATTAAAAACAAACTATAATATAAAAAATAGTGACCTTATAGGCACAAACTTGAAGGACAGGAATGGGTGCTAAAAATCGGTGTGCAGTAGAGAAAAAAATGCAATTCATCTCAGTAGAACCTAGTTTTACCACTGTCTTCTCTTTCTTGATCTGCCCCTGGTGGTATTAAATCATGTCCCATTCTGGGCCTAGGCAGCCTGTTCAAGAGTACCAGCAATCCACAGTCTGTGGCTGCCTCCTTCAGTTGTTAATCTAGTCAGTCTGCAATCAGTCTGTCAGATTTAAGCACCACAGGGTGGGGCAAAGTGAATCCCATGGATGGGGCTATTGCTTCCCCTCAGGCTGATACCACTTGGAGGGCACTGCTCTGCCTGAGCAAGATGAATCCTGCAGTATAGGGGATGATTCAGCTGCTCCCTCAGTTCTTGCCCCAAAGCCTCTGTCCCTAGTCTCTCTTCAAGCATCTCCAGTCCATTCTAATCCCCTTTGCCAGAGCCCAGGGTTAAGTGGCTACAAACAAAATTTTGTGTGTTGGCCTTTTTAAAGGCCCTCTATGTGTTCAGCCATCTCTCTCTGGCAGACAAAAATTCCGCTGCTTTTCACAGCTGAACATTACCTGGGTGCCGTTCCAGCTCTGGTGCTGTAGGCTGTGGAACCCAGCCCAGGGTTTAGACCCCACAGCTCTCTGAGAACCCCCAACCACTGAATTATCTCTCTGAGCTGTTACCCATGGAAGCCCACCAGCCCTCTTGCCTCTCCTTCACACCCTGTATGGTTATGCTTAGACGAAGTGGCTTCTTCCATCTGTCCATGGTTATAAAGCTTCTCTCCAGCCACTGCTCAGTTGGTGATTCCTGATGACCTCTCTATAATTCAGCTGCAATTCCAGACTGATCCTGGGAGGAGGTGAGCACACACTAACTCCACTGCCATCTTGGATCTCCTATAGTTTCACTTTCCATATTTCTATTGCTAATGATCAATCATGGTCAGAATATATTAAATGGAAAATTCCAGAAATAAGTCATTCATGATTTTTAAACTGCGCACCATTTTGAGTAGCCATGATGAAATCTCATACATTTTTGCTCCAAAAGGTCAGAAAGTAAACCATCTCTTTGTTGAGCATATTCAGGAAACCCCCATTTTTTAAATGATAAAACTATGTCTTCTGCGCACAGAGGAAATAATTCCAGTTATCTATAATGTCAGAGCATTTGTCCAGCTCATTCACAAATGATAACAACTAAAATATATATTATAAAGAAGGGAGTCAGGTCCTGGCCAGGCTGTTCAGTTGGTTGAAGTGTTGTCCCACACACCAAAAGGTTACAGGTTTGATCCCCAGTCAGGGCACATACCTAGGTTGCAGGTTTGGTCCCCGGTATAAAAGGCAACCCATTGATGTTTCTCTCTCTCCCTCCCCAATCCTTTTCTCCCTTATTCCCTCACTAAATGCAATGGGAAAAAAATGTCCTCTTAATGTTGAATTTTTTAAAAATCCCCGAACAGAATGGCTGCACAGGTAAATTTCATCAAGCAGTCAAAGAAACACTAATACCTATCCTTCTAAAAACTATTGCAAAAAAATTCAGGAAAAGGAAAGATTCCCAAGCTCATTTTACTAGGCCAGCATTATCCTAGAAAATGACACTACAAAAAAATAAAGATTATAGGACAATAACCCTAATGAACATAAATGCAAAAATACTCAAAATATTAGCAAACCAAATACAGCAATACATTAAAAACAGCATGTAGCATGTGCCATGAATGCAAGGTTGGTACAATATCATTAAGTCAATTACCCTGATAAACCACATAAACAAAACAAAGGATAAGAATCATATGATAATATCAATAGATGCACAAAAAGTACTGGATTAAATCAGCACCCATTTATGATAAAAATTCTTAGCCTAGTGAGAATAGAGGGAACGTATCTCAACATAATAATGGCATACATATATGACAAACACACAGCTAATGACAAACATACAGCTACCATGATACTCAACAAAGAAAAACTAAAAGCATTTGCCTTAAGATCAGGAATAAGACAAGAATGTCCACTTTCACTACTCTTATTCAACATAGTACTGGAAGTGCTAACATGGCAATCAACAAGAAATAAAAAATAAAAGGTATTCAAATTGGAAAGGAAGAAGTAAAACTGTCATTATTTGCAAATGACATGATACTAGATATAGAGAACTCTAAATTTCCACCAAATATTAGAACTGATAATGAATTCAGTAAAGTAACAGGATAACAAATTATATATTCAGAAATAAGTTGCCTTTTTTTATATGTCTATAATGAAGCGAGAAAAAAGAAAGTCCCATTCAAAACTGCATCAAAGAAAAATAAATACCTAGGAAAAAATTTAACCAAGGAGGAAAAGACCTGTACTTAGAAAAATACAAGATACTAAAGAAAGAAATTGAACAAGATACAAATAAATGAAATTATAGTGTCATGAACAAGAAAATAAACATCAATAAAATATCCATACTACCCAAAGCAATTTGTAGATTCAACACAATTCCTAGCAAAATACCAATGGCTTATTTCATAGAATTAGAACAAATAATCCAAAAATTTATGTGGCCCCACAAAAGATCCCAAATAGCCACAGCAATTTTGAGTAGGAAAAGCAAAGTTGGAGGTATCATGCTCTAAGATATCAAACTATACTACAAGGCCAAAGTAATGAAAACATCATGGTACTGGCATAAAAATAGATACATAGATCTATGAAACCCATACCTATATAGTCAATTAATATATGACAAAGGAAGCAAGAACTAACAACAGGGTAAAGATAGTCTATTCAATAATCGGTGCAGAGAAAATTGGGCAGATACATGCAAAAAATGGAACTAGACCATCTTCTTACACCATATATAAGAATAAAAGCAAAATGGATTAAAAACTAAATGTAAGACTCATAACTACAAACCTCCTAGAAGAAAACACATGCAGTAAAATCTCGGACATTTCTCTATACCAATATATTTTTCTGAAATATCTCCTTGGGCAAGGAAAATAAAAAACAAATGGGACTACATCAAACTAAAACTTTTCACACAGCAAAAGAAACCATCAACAAAAATAAAAAGGCAACCTCCTGAATGGGATAAGATATTCCCAAAAGATACAGCCAACAATGGCTTAATATCCAAAATTTATGAAGAACATATACAACTCAACACCAAAAAAATCCCAATCCAATTAAAATGCAGGTAGACACCACCCAAAGTCAAATTATCTTCCATCCTTACATATTTATGCCTTTTTCAATATTACCAGAAGGGTAATATTCCTTGAGTATGTTCCTTTCTTTGCCCTCCTCTTTCCCTCATATTTGGACATATAAGATTACTTTTTTCCTGACTTTTACAGAGAATCAACTTCCAGTGTTATTTATGATCGCCAAGATATGGAAACAACTAAGATGCCCATCAATAAACAAGTAGAAAAAAAGGTTGTAGTACATATATGAAATGGAATATTATTTGGCCTAAAAAAAAGATTTAAATCTTACCACTTGCCACAGCATGGATGGACCTAGAAGGTATTACACCAAGTAAAGTAAGTCATATTGAGAAAGACACATATCTTATACTTATATGTGAAATCTACAGGACAAAATGAACTAACAAATTGAAACAAACTCATAAATCAGATAATCACTGGCAGTTGCCAGAGGAGATGTGAGTTGGGGGAATGGGTTAAAAAGATAAATAAATTAAAATGTGCAAATTGGTAGTTACAAAACAGTGATGGGGATGTTAAGTACAGAATAGAAAATAAAGTCAATACTATGAAAACTATGAATGGTGCTAGGAGGATACTAAAAATATCAGGGAGAACACTGTAAAGTATATGACTGTCTAACCACTATGCTGTACACCTGAATATAAAATAATATTGAATGTAAATTCTAATTTTAAAATAATAAAGTAAAAATTTTATATAATATATATACCATAAAAAGGAATGAGAAAAAAAAGGAGTAACACCCCAAATGATTAATGGCAAAAGATATGCACAGCCAATTTACAAAATAAACTAATAAACTTTTAAAGGAAAAAGAATAACAACAATAAAAAAAACGCACCAAAAAAAAAAAGCACCAATAATTTAAACAAGCAAAGAAAGATAAAAATAAGATGTTTTCCACCTATTAAATCAATTTTTTTTAATTTTATTGTTGTTGTATTACATCCATCCCCATTTTGCTCCCCTCTGTCCCCCTCCCCACCCATCCATTCCCCCAAAGTCAATCCCACCTGTTGTCTATGTCCATGGTTCCTTTATACTAGGTTCTTGTCTAAACTGCTCCCCTTCCTTGCCTCTGCCTCCCCCC
>PVIW01010410.1:0-44368 GCA_004026585.1 Noctilio leporinus
ACACGCCCCTCGTCTGCCCACCCACACGCCCCTCGTCTGCCCACCCACACACCCCTCGTCTGTCTCCGCAGCGCGGGGAGACGGCGCTGCACATGGCGGCGCGCGCGGGCCAGGTGGAGGTGGTGCGCTGCCTGCTGAGGAACGGCGCGCTGGTGGACGCCCGGGCCCGGGTAGGTGCGGCCGGCGGGACGCGTGACCCCCCACCTCCCTGTCCCGGGACCAGCAGGCCTCGCCTGCCTCCCGCGGGAGGTTTACCCTTCCTGCAACACCCCAGTCGGCGCGCGCCCTGCACCCCGAAGTTCTCGCGCGCTGGGCCGTGTCCTCCTGTGGCCCCGTGCGTGCAACACCTTTTCCTCTGGCAGGGGGGCCCCCCAGGCTCAGGCCTCCCTGCCCTGTTGCCCCTCTGTCCGTCCTGGCACCTGAGGGCCCCTCCCCAGGCCCGGCCGCCCTTCCTCGTGGAGGTGACGCGCCCGGTGCCAGCTTTCCCCAGAGGACGGGGGGCCTGGGTCCCTGAGCCCTCCGCCCTTCCCCACCATGCCGCCTCGCGTTCGGGGGTTCTCGGGCCCCCCAGCCGGTCCCGCGGCCCCTCCCGGGGCGACGTCCTTGCCTCCTGGGGAAGCGCCCGTCTGAGGCTTGGCCCGTGTCCCCCTGGCTGACACCGGCCTTCTGGTCGGGGGCGGTCCTGACCCTGCGCCCGTGTCCCAGGACGTGTGTTAGAACCGACCACAGCGGCGTCTTTATCCGCCTTCCCCCTGGGAGCCCCGAGGCCTCTGTGTCCTCAGGTCGCGGGACTGGGCTGCGCCAGGATTTCCCGGGAGCCCGGTTTCCTCCCTTGACTTGGTCCCCAGAAGCGGCCCTGCCCCCCCGGCTCTGCGGGAACCTGGGTCTCGGGCTTCTGACTCCCTCCTCTCCTCCTCGGGGTGGCCTACACGGGGGGGACACAGGCTGGGGCCCGGCCTGCCCTGGGCCTGGACGACCCCGCGGGCGCAGTCACGTACCTGGAAAAACCTCCGTGGTTCCGTGACCCGGCAGCCGCACGTGAAACGAGTGTGGCCAGAGTGGCGCGCGGTCCCTCTGCCCCGGCCGCGGGGGTCCCGGGAGGCGGGCGGGGCGCTCAGCGCGTTGGCTTGCGTTGCAGGAGGAGCAGACGCCCCTGCACATCGCCTCGCGCCTGGGCAAGACGGAGATCGTGCAGCTGCTGCTGCAGCACCTGGCGAACCCCGACGCCGCCACCACCAGCGGCCACACGCCGCTGCACATCTCGGCTCGCGAGGGCCAGGTGGACGTGGCCTCCGTCCTCCTGGAAGCAGGGGCCGCCCACTCCTCGGCCACCAAGGTAGGTGCCGGGGGGCCGTGCCGGCCGTCCTGCCCGAGTGCTGCCCCGCGGGGCCCGTGCGGCTCACAAGGGGGCGGCAGCCGGAGGGGGGGCTCCCGGCACAGGCGAGCCCGTCGGAGCAGTTTCTGTTCCATCTGCTCCGCATCTCGCTGTTGCTGCAAAAAAGACAAATCGCCCACAATTGACCTACGGCCATCGGAACGTGGTGACGTTTAAACGGCAACGTGAGGCGTTGGGGTCGTTTAAAGACGAGGGGGGTCGGGGAGGAAGCCGTGTCCCCCGGCGCTGCTGTTAGAGGCCAGAACGGCCCTGCGCACCGGGGAGCGGCTCACGCACGGGCTGTGGGCCCCGCACGGGGCAGCGACCTGCGGGGGAGGCGAGCGCCCGGCCCTGCTGTTCCCGTTGCAGAAAGGGTTCACCCCCCTGCACGTGGCGGCCAAGTACGGGAGCCTGGACGTGGCCCAGCTGCTGCTGCACCGGCGGGTGGCGGCCGACTCCCCGGGGAAGGTACGTGGGGGCGGCGGGAGGGGCCCCGCGGTGGGCGTGGGGTGGCCGCGCCGTCCCCTCCGCCGGCACCCGGTTTGGCGGCGCTCCCGGGGCGCTGTGGGTCGTGACGCCGGCGCCCGGTCCCGACGGTGATCCCCGGCTCACCCGAGCGCCCGCCCTGGCAGAACGGCCTGACCCCGCTGCACGTGGCCGCCCACTACGACAACCAGGACGTGGCGCTGCTGCTGCTGGAGAAGGGGGCGTCGCCTCACGCCACCGCCAAGGTGAGCGGCCGCTGGGGGCAGCCGTGTGGAGCCACCCGCCAGCCCCCTGGTGGCTCCCGCGCGAGTCGTGACCACGGGTCAGCGGGAGTTAGAGCAACGCGTGTGCGGCTGACGCCCGGCCGCCGGTGGGTGCTGCTCCGTCCCCGGCGGAGCCCCTGGGCGGCCTCAGCATCCGCCGCCAGCGCGGAGTCGGGTCCTGTCGGCCGCTCAGGGGTGGGGCAGCTGGGCCTGGGAAGGGGGAGCGAAGGCCGTGCCACGTCCCTGGGGCACCGAGGGCGGGCCGTGCGCAGAGGAGCCTGGGGGCCTGCGCCCACCGTGCTCGTGGGACAGGCGACGTGGCCGGGCAGGTCCGGGGGCTGCGGGGAAAACACGGCCTGCGCCTTGTTTCCGTGCAGAACGGCTACACCCCCTTACACATCACTGCCAAGAAGAACCAGATGCAGGTGGCCTCCACGCTGCTCAGCCGCGGGGCCGAGACCAACGTGGCCACCAAGCAGGGCGTGACGCCGCTGCACCTGGCCTCCCAGGAGGGGCACGCGGACATGGTGGCCCTGCTGCTGGAGAAGGGCGCCGACATCCACGCGTCCACCAAGGTGCTCGCTCTGCGCTCGTCGGGGGATCTGCGGGGCTCTCGGGCCCGTGCGGCCAGACCCCGGCCCAGACGGCGCCGTGGGGCGGGGACCCCTTGGGCGGGACAGGCGCCTGCGGACCAATGTCACCCTGGCCGCAGCTTCAGCGGCGTCAGCCTCTGCCTTCTCTGCCCCCCGACACGGCCCAGCAGCCGCCCTGTGGCTGGGGCACTCGGTCCACACGGCCGCCCGGCCTGCTGGTCCTCACTGCACGGTCCAGGGAAAGGTGACAGGCCCCTCTGGGGCTGTGGCCCAAGCTACTGCTTCTGCCTCTGGGCCTTGGTGGTCCGCGCCCCCCGCCCCGGCCTGCTGCACCGCTGAGCCTGGGGGTGCAGACTCGGGGATGCCTGAGCCCACGTGAGCCCCGCGTGGGTGGGGGGTCCCAGGGCAGCCCCTGCAACGAAGCCCCGCTCACCCCAGCCTCCCCAGGCGGCTTTGTGGACACGCGTGTCACCGCGGCGGAGCAGTGGGCAGGGGCGGGAAAGGCACCAGTCACGAGCTAGCGTGGGCCGAGGTCCCCAGGCCTGCGTCTGCCTGTCCGTCCGTCCGAGCTGCTGCAGGTGCTGGTTCACGGAACCCGTCTTGGGGGTGAAGACCCCCGACGGGGACGGGCTGCGTCAGCCTCAGAGCCGGCCTTTCGCGGAGGGACTGTCCCTGCCGTTTTCTCCGGGACGGCGTTGGCTGCCGCGCCCTGACCCGTCCCCCGTCCTCCGCAGACGGGCCTCACCGCCCTTCACCTGGCGGCCCAGGAGGACAAGGTCAGCGCCGCTGCCCTGCTGGCCAAGCACGGGGCCGACCGGGACGCCCACACGAAGGTACGGCCCCCCCCCCCCAGGCCAGGGGTCCCCCGCTGCCCCGCCGGCCGCCCGCGTCCCCGCCCCGTCCCCACCCCGGCGTCACCTGCTTGCGCCCTGCTGTTGGCAGCTGGGGTACACCCCTCTGATCGTGGCCTGTCACTACGGCAACGTGAAGATGGTCGGCTTCCTCCTCAGGCAGGGCGCCAACGTCAACGCCAGAACCAAGGTCAGTGCTGGGCTCGCCTCCTTCCCGGGGGCCCTGCCATGCGGCCCCCACGCTCACCGCGGGCCCGTGTCCCGCCCCTGGGCGGTGACACGTGCTCTGCGGGTGTTGTGCTCCGGCTGGAGACCTTCCGTCCCCACGGCCCCAGGTTCAGAGCTGCGGGGTGGGGGGGGCTGACATGGGCCACGCGCAGGACACGGGCCACGCGCAGGACACGCGGGTCCCTGCTGGCACGTCTCCCTTCCGGCCGTGGCCCTGCCTGGCCTTTCCCCCGGGGCAGCTGAGGGGCTGCGGAGCAGGTCGGAGGGAAACACCCCCCTGGGGCTCCAGGGGCTGCAGGCGGGAGAGGCGGACGTGGACCCGGGGACCGGGGAGCGTGGCCATGCACGTGCGGGGGCCGCAGTGGCTCGCGGGCTTGGGTGGGGCGAGAACTCGTGTGGGGCTGCCGGTCGGCACGTTGGGAGGCCAGTTGCTGTTTCCTCTGAGAGGCAGGAGCATCCTGGGCAGAACCGAAAGCAAAGGAAGTTACTTTTAAAACGATAAACGCTGTTCCCGCGGGAGGGTTGGAGCGTCCAGTCCGACAGCAGCAGGGGTGGCCACACCCGGTTTCCTGCCACTCACGTGTCCCGAGTCTGAGTTCAGGGCCACCCGTGACCGGGATGTGCACACAGGGCTGGGTGGGCCGCTGCAGATCCCGCCTCCCACGTGTGGCCCCACCTGAGCCGGTGCAGGCAGGACGTGTGGTGCCCCCATGACACGCAGATGGGGAACCGAGCGCAGGGACGCAGGTCACAGGGCAGGAGGACCCCCAGAGGGGCCTGACGGCACCCGATGCCCAGTCACCAGACGGGGGGCAGCTCGGGCTGCGTGACTCCCTGCCGGTCATCTGTCCTCCGGGGCAGAAACCACGGGTGCTGCTCCTCTCGGGCCCGTGGCCTCCACACGGTTCCGTGTGCCCGTCCAGAATGCGGACGGGGTGTGGGTGTGTCTGCCGCGGGGGGCAGGGCCCCAGCCGTCGCCGTGAAGGTTCTTGCAGGGCCTCGGCGGGCTGACTAACGGTTCTCCCTCCTCCTCCTCCTCCCGCCCCTCGCCGGCGCCCAGAGCGGCTACACGCCGCTGCACCAGGCCGCGCAGCAGGGCCACACGCACATCATCAACATGCTGCTGCAGCACGGGGCGCGGCCCGACGCCACCACCATGGTGAGCCCCTCGCCTGCGGCCCCTCGGGCACCCAGTCGCTCCACCCGCCTCCCCTCCTGCCGGCCCGTCCCTCCTGCCCCTGCCGGCCGCGCGGTGGCCTCTGTGTCGCGCTGCTGAGATGGTGGTGGCCCGGTGACCAGGGTCCGTCCTCCTGGCCCGAGCACCCCGGTGGGGAGGGCACGGCCGGGGCTGGGCCTGGGGACAGGGCTGCTGGGGCACTGAGCCCGCCGCCCCCACAGTTTCTGCAGAGCCACTGAAACCAAGACTAAGGGGTGCGGTTCCCAGGGGTCCCCGGTGGCGGGCGCCCAGCCGCTGGCCGGAGTTTGGGTGCCCTGAGCCCGCGGCAGATGCTAGGTGTGTGCCCAGAGGTGGGAGGCCGCCCTGTCCCCGCGGGGCGCCCTGGCCGGAGCTGAGCGCCAGGGGTTAATGCTTCTCGGGAGGAGCCGGTGGGCAGAAGGGCTTGTGTCTCCATGGTGACCGCGCCGGCTGGAGAAGCTGCCCAGACGTAACGGTGAAAGCTGGTGCTTTCCCGCTGCGGGGGGCTCACGTCTCCCGTCTCGGCCCCCCCAGAACGGCAACACCGCCCTGGCCATCGCCAAGCGTCTGGGCTACATCTCAGTGGTGGACACGCTGAAGGTCGTGACGGAGGAGGTCACCACCAGCACCACGGTGAGCAGGCGGGGCCCCGGGGCCCCTGCTCTGGGCTCTTGGGGGGGCCTGTGCTGGAGCTGCAGGAAGCCCCCCGTGTGGGCAGGGCAGGCCCAGCCTCGAGCGGCTGTGAGTGAGTCGGTCCGGCCCCTGGGCTCCGGCCTCTGGGCTCGGCCTCTGGGCTCCGGCCTCTGGGCTCCGGCCTCTGGGCTCCGGCCTCTGGGCTCGGCCTCTGGGCTCGGCCTCTGGGCTCCTGGCTCTGGGCTCCGGCCCCTGGGCTCCGGCCTCTGGGCTCGGCCTCTGGGCTCCGGCCCCTGGGCTCCGGCCTCTGGGCTCCGGCCCCTGGGCTCCGGCCTCTGGGCTCCGGCCCCTGGGCTCCGGCCTCTGGGCTCCGGCCCCTGGGCTCCGGCCTCTGGGCTCCGGCCTCTGGGCTCGGCCTCTGGGCTCCGGCCTCTGGGCTCGGCCTCTGGGCTCCGGCCTCTGGGCTCGGCCCCTGGGCTCCGGCCTCTGGGCTCCGGCCTCTGGGCTCGGCCTCTGGGCTCGGCCTCTGCTCCCCTCCCCCGGGTGCGGGGGCAGGACGGGCGTGACCACACGGCCTGGAGGGACCCCTGCCCCCTGCCCAGCTCACCGTGGGCGGAAGTTTCCCTGCAGGGTCCGTGTCTCACTTCCTTTCTGGGTCTGATTATTTTTTATTCAAAAAGAAAATCAAGTGCACTCCGCGGGGCACTGCCCTGCGTCCCGAGAGTGTCTGTAAAACGCGGGTAAAGTGTTCGCTGTTGCCAGACTCGTGGGGGAGACGGCGGAGCCCGGGGGCCGGGAGCACGCGGGGGTCTGTGCGGGTGGACGTGCGGCTGGCGGCCCTGCGCCCCGTCCCCGCCCCACCCCTCGGGGCCCTGCCTGGCCCCTTCTCTTGGCCCTGCCGGGCTGGGGACTTTCCTGCAGCTTGAACTTGGGGACGGCAGCTGCGGCCTGGCCCCTGCCGGGGGTGAGCTTCAGGGCTGGTGAGAAGGAAGGTGGCGAGTCTGAGCTCCAGGAGGGGGTGCAGCCCGGGATGGGGGTGCCGCCGTGGGTCTGCAGGGGGCGCGAGCCCGGAGGGGGGTCCTGACCTGCAGTGCTGGGCTGGGGCGGCCGCAGGACCGAGACCCCTGTTGGCGGCATCTCCTGGCGTCCGGTGGAGACGCTGCTCTTCCTGGGAGGGTCCCTGTTCCGAGTTCCCACGGCAACACCCCTGCCGGCGCCTGACCCGCAGCCCCCGGAAAACGCTTCTTCACCAGCAGTTCAGGGCCCTTCACGTGTTTAACGCCGAGTTCCCGTTAGGACAGCGGGGCAGCCGACACGTGCTCCCCGCTCTGCTCTGGGGGTGCCTGTGTTTCTTAGTCTTCGTCTCAGCTCCACGAGGGGTGTTGCCGTCCCCCATGCTCAGATGAGGAAACCGAGGCGCGGAGCCCTCAGGGGACTTGCTCAGGCCTCCGAACCAGCGGGGCGGTTGGAAGTGGAGCCCCGGCACTGACCGGGGCCTGGCACCCCCACTTGCGCCGCCAGTGGGCCCAGCAGGCTGACCCTTGCAGGCCAAGGACGCTGGGGTGACCTTGGGTCTCCTCCGCGGGGTCCCCCACCCCAGCAGACACGCTTCCTGCCCAGAGGGTTTGCGTCTCTTGCCTGTTGACACCTTGTCCCCCGGCCGTGTGTTCAATAGCCGTGCGTGTCCGCTGCTCCTCCGGGGACCGAGCTGGCGTTGGGGCTCAGGCGGCGCCCCAGGGTCGGGGTGAAGGCTGCGGCCCGCGTTCTCGGGCGGCGCCCGCGGGGGAGGAGGCGCTGGGTGTCTTTGGGGGACGCGGGCGAGCGCGGGCTGTGCCCCTGGAGGACCGGCCGGCTCGGGCCGCAGCCCTGACGCGGTTCCCGTTGCAGACGGTCACGGAGAAGCACAAGCTGAACGTCCCGGAGACGATGACGGAGGTGCTGGACGTCTCCGACGAGGAGGGTGAGACGCTGCCCCGGGCGGGCGTGGGGCCGGCGCCGCGTCCCCGTCCCCCCTGCCTCCCCACCCGCTGGCTCTCGCCACCCGGGCCGGAGGGCTCCGGGCACGTTTCCAGTGGGTGTCACCTGCGGAATGACAGGCGGGCGGGGGAGGGGGCCGGACGTGACCACCTGCCGGGAGACCTGCCCGACAATGCGGTTACTAACGGGCCGTACGGGCGGGAAGTTACTTCCCACGGCGGCGGCTTCCACCGAAAGGCCTTAGACAGACGCCGCCAGGGGCAGGTGGAGACCCCAGCGCTCGGGCCGCACACCAGGGGCGAAGTTGGAATCCAGGCAGAGGACAGGGCCCGAGGGGAGGTTGGAGGCAGAGGCAGGAGGCGGGCAGGGCAAGAACGGGGCCCCTCGTGTGGGGGCTGGGAGGTGTCACCCGAGGCCGTGGGGGGGGGGCCCCAGGCACTGGGGGCTCCCGGGGGGCAGCAGTGGGGGCTCCCCGCACCGGGCAGAACACTGGCTGCTGGAAAGGCCCTCGGGCTGCACCACCAGCCTCGGAGATCACACCTGCCCAGCTTTTACGGGGACACCGAAGGCATTTCCCAGGCTCCTTAAGATCAAAACATCCTGACGTGGACGTGTCCATTTGCAGCCCGTTTGTTAACTTGCCCACAGTAAGAGCGTTGCCTTGAATCAGCTTTTATTTTAGAAGGTTTTATTATTTTTAGAGAGAGAGGAAGGGAGAGAGGCAGAGAGGGAGAGAGACATCCGTGTGTGGTTGCGTCTCACCTGCCTCCAGCTACAGACCTGGCTGGAGACCTGGCTGCAACCTGGTTCTGTGCCCTGGCTGGGGATCGAACCAGCGACCTCTGGGTTCGCAGGCCGGTGCCTTATCCGCTGAGCCAGCAGCCGAGCGGGGTCGGCTTTTACGAGAACCACCCAGGGGCAGGAAGAGACAGGTTGGGGCCACGTGTTGTTCCCTTCAGGCACGTAGAGCCGTCACGCGTGTCCTCACTCCCGCCGGCGAGTTTCCGCAGGGGAAGCTGCCCGCGCGCGGCTGGGGGGTCACGTCTGACCTTGGCTCCTGTGTCGAACAGCTTTGAGACGGGCCGGTGGCCACTTGACGGACGGGGCGGCCCTGAGCGACTCAGGTACCTGGAGAGGAAACGGTTGGCGTGAAAGCCTTTCTGTGCTTCTGAGTTTTCTCGCCCAGGCGGTTTGCTCTGTGTGTCGGTTTGGGGGCTGCCGGGTCCCTCGGAAACAGCACGTTGGGGGGCGCGGCTGGGCGTGCGTGTGTCGCCTTGGGAGCCGGAGGCCAGACGCGCTTGTGCTGTTGACCATGGCGGCTGTGACTCGGACCACTAACGCAGCCACGCGTTCCCCCAACTAACCTTCCCTGCAAGGTGGGGGAGACAATAACCTCGGGGCAGGTGGCGCTGAAGCGCGTCAACCAGCTAACAGCTGCGTGCAGTGGCCGAGCCGGGTGCAGTTTCTTGGGTGCGGTTGTGTCTCTGCTGTGGTGAAAACAGATTGAACGGGCCGTTGTGCGATCCTGGGTAAGGGGGCCAGGTTTCGGGGTTCAAACCCCCCCCCAGGCCACCTGCCGCAGGGAGGGGTGCAGCCCCTTGTGCGGCAGACGCCCCTGCGCCCCCTCCCTCCCTGCGTCAGCCCGTCCGTCCGGGCTCCCCCCTGCGGGGACACCGGGCCAGTCATTGGGGTTCCATCGAAGCAGGTCTTAGAACGGGTCTCAGGATTTCCTCCCGGAACCAAACGCGAGGGCCCCAGTTTCTCGGGCTGAACAGCCCCTCAGGAGCGGAAGTGGGGAGCGCGGAGGGACGGGGTGGGGTCGCGGCCACCTGGTCCCACCCGGGTGGCCAGCGTCAGTGTCGTCGGCTCGTAGCCCCGCTGCTGTTTCCCTCCTGCCACCCGAGGACCCCACCGCGTGGCCCCACGGGCCCCCAGACCAGCGAGCTCCTCCGGCCCCTCCGAGGCCCCCGGGGACCACGGCCAGCGAGCAGCACGCGCCGGCCCTGAGCCCTGGTGGGCTGAGCTCCTGCGGCCCCGGGAAGGTTCTCTGCCGCGTCCTGGGCCCCTCACTCCGCGGCCCCCACGGCTCCGCGTCCTCCTCCGGCCCCTGCGGACACGCTCCCGGGGTTCATCCCGGTGCCCCCGCGGGCTTCCCGGGGGATCTCCAAGGTCCCATCTGCAAACGCGGCCCGTGGCCGAGGGTCTGGGGGCACCGTCCTCAGGGGCCGCCCGGCTGCGACCTTTGGGCTGCCGTGTGGTCATGTTTCTGCTGTGACTTTTGCCCGAGTGGGTGACGGCAAGTGGCGGCCAGGCCGAGGGGCAGCAGGAGCCCCGGGAGAACCGCAGGGGGCGGCGGCCTCCGTGTCCCCAGCCTCCGCGCTCACGCCCTCGGGGCCCCAGGGCTGCTGCCTCGTGGCGTCTGCGGTGACCCCTCGCCCCCTCGCTGTCTCCAGGGGACGACACCATGACGGGCGACGGCGGCGAGTACCTGCGGCCCGAGGACCTGCGGGAGCTGGGCGACGACTCCCTGCCCAGCAGCCAGTTCCTGGACGGCCTGAGCTGCCTGCGCTACAGCCTGGAGGGCGGCCCCTCCGACAGGTAGGGCGGCGCCGGCGGGAGCGGAGGGCGGGGAGCCCCCCATCGGGCCTGTGCTCCCCACACCCGAAGGAGGGAGCGGAGACCCCAGGGGGGGTGACTGAGCGAGACCCCAGGGCCCGTCAGGCCCAGGCGCAGGCTGCTCGGGAGGGTTCCGCGTCGTCTGGGGGCCGCGCGTCCTGCCAGGCCGGCTCCGCCGGGGGCTCCGCTCCTGCCAGCACTGACCGGGGGGCCGGGCGGGCGGGGCCTGGTCTCGGCCACACTGGCTTCCCGGGGCCGAGGTGGCCACCGTCCTGCAGGGGAGACGGCAGCTCGTGTTGGTGGCCGTCCTGCCCGGTCGCTTGGGCCGCTCGTGCCGCCCTCCCCCCAACTGTTCGCCGCGCCCGCCGCTCCTTCCACACGTGGCCCCCCCGCCGTGCGGCCCGTGCGCACGTTCTAGAGTTAGGGCCTGAGGCTCGCGTGCGGTGTTTGTGTCATTGGGCCGCTGGCACCGTGGCTCACGCGTTGGATGATCCCAGGCTGGAGGATGACGCGGGCGCAGGGCCCGCACAGAACTGGGAGGAAACTAGGCCCAGCCTCCCCTGTGGCCGCGCCCTGGCCGGCGGGTCCCCGGAAACGCCCGTCAGGAGCCCGTGCGCGGCCGGGGACACCCGAGGGACGACCGTGCCAGTCACGACACGGGGCGCAGAAAAACAGGAGGGAAAGCACAGCCCCCTTTTGAGCGGAAGGGCGCGTGGCCGTTCTGTTCGGTCCCTGCCCTCAACCCTCGGCTGCGGAAAGCACTGAAACACCGTCCGGTCGGCGCCGAACACTGAGACCCGGACCCACGCTGGCCGCACACACTCCGGCCCCAGCGATGAGCGGCCAGCGGGGCGCGAGGCTGTTTGTTGGGTCCCCAACAACGTGGCCACGACGACCCTGGTCAGTGAAGTTGCAGCCGGATGCAACCCGCTCCTCCGCGTCCGTGAGGCAGCACAAGGCGGTGACACAGGACACGTTTAAGGTCATGGGAACCTTTGCGCAGGGGGACAGTGACCCCGTGAGTGTGCCGGCTGAGCAGCAGGGCCGCTGACTTAAGGGGCATCAACGGCTGCTCTGCGGCAAAACATTTCATGTTTTATTTATTTTCACTTTTTAGAAAGATTTTATTTATTCTTCTGAGAGAGAGGGGGAGGGAGAGAGACGTCTGTGTATGGCTGCCTTTCACCTGCCTCCAGGGAGGGACCTGGCTGGGGACCTGGTCCTGCGCCCTGGCTGGGGATCGAACAGCCACCTCTGGGTTCGCCGGCCGGCGCCCCATCCACGGAGCCCCCAGCCAGGGCTGCAAACCTTTTAACTTGGTCGCATTTCGAATCAAGCGCCTCGTTTCTGGTCCAGAGACCTGCCTTGCCCCGAGCGTCTGCGCGGGTCCTTGTCCTCTCAGGGGACACGTGTCTGTGGCTGGAGGGGCCAGCGTGACCCCCCGAGCGGGTCCTGCAGCGAGAGAGGGAAGGGCAGCCGGGAGCGACCGGTGCTCACGGGCAGTTGGCGTTTCGCGGGGGAGCGGGAGGAGGTCCCGCTCGGGGAGGCCGAGACACGGGGTCCGGGGAGTTCATCCTCCGCCTTCCGCCCTGCCTGTCCCCCGACCTCGTCCCGGTGTGGACGTTACCGGCGTCTCTCGGTCCTGCCTGTCCCCCGACCTCGTCCCGGTGTGGACGTTACCGGCGTCTCTCGGTCCTGCCTGTCCCCCGACCTCGTCCCGGTGTGGACGTTACCGGCGTCTCTCGGTCCTGCCTGTCCCTCCGCGTCCCTTTCCTGCTGGGCTGCAGCCAACACAGGACCCAGCGGCACCTGCCCCTCTGCTCCAGGTGGCCCAGGCGCCTGGCCGGCGGCCGCGGCGTCACCTCTGCAGCCCCTGAGCCCTTTCGTGCCTCATTCCCGAACCAGACGACACCCACCCGTCCCCGGGGGTCCCTCTGAGCGGCCGTCGCCCGGCATTGACCAGTGGGAGCCGTGCCACCAGGTCGAGCTGAGGCGCCTTTGTGAGCATCCAGGCGGCCCCCAGCCCTGTGACACTGGTGGCCGCACTTCCAGGTCAGCTCTGCCCGGCCCGCGTCTCCCCATCCCACGGCCCCGAGGCTGATGGCGAAGGCCGAGCGCAGGGACAGCCCCGTCCCTTCAGGGGGTGGCCCCCCGCTGCTGCCTCTCGGCCCAGTTCTGGCGGCAGGCCGGGGCTCTGGGGTCAGAGGTGCCCCTCGCGGGGCCGGGCGCGCCCGCCAGCCCGTCCGCAGCGTCTGCGGCTTAAACGGGAAAAGTCTCAGCCCGTGAGGGGCGCCAAGAGTCGCTGAGACTTAAGACCCTTTCCCCCCGTAACTTAACACCAATTCGGGGCCAGGCCCAGGCGGCTCACCGTGGGCTGCACCCCGTGTGTGAAGGGCACGGAGGGTGGGTGCCTCAGCTCCCGGGCCGGGGCCCCAGGGCCTCGTCAGGACCCTCGTCCTCAGCAGGAGCCCAGGTCGCTGTCAACACCCAGACAAGGGTGGGGGTCAGCGCAGGGCCAGGCAGGGAGCTCCCCTGACCCTGCCGTGACCAGGGTCTGTCTGGGGGCACCGCACGCACAGCAGGTGGAGGGAGGGGCCCCGCTGCGCCAGACCACCTGCCCGGGGCGACTCGGGGAGCTGACCCACGTGGGCCCGCGGGCACCTCGCAGCATCGGCCGCGCAGGGCTTCCCGAGCGGGTGACCGTGCTGGCGGGACCTGGGCCCAGGCGGGAGGCAGCGGGGCCTCGCCCGTGTCCGCGTGGGACCAGGCCTGGCTCTTGCCCTGTGGGCTCCGGCCTAACGTTCTGAGTGGAAATCTTGAGAACGTGGGTCTCGCAGGCACGAAACACAGCTTGTTGAGGCTGTCCCTCCTCCGAGGGGACAAATGGGTCAGGAAGGAAGGCGCCACCTCCACGTGGACGTCAAGGTCCAGGCGCCACGTTGGAGCACGGGACCCGGCCTTTGGCTCAGGAGTCCGGTGGCTGGAGCCCGAGTCCCGCCCCAGCTCCGCCCCTCGGCCGTGTCCCGGCCTCAGCAGCTCCGTCCACTGACGTCCCCCCGGGACCTGCTTCCCCGGGGAGCCTGCATGTCGCCCGTCCCCGTGCCTTCCAGGGGCCCCGTCTCCGGGGACAGGGGGGGCGGGCTCTTCTCCCCGAGGGCCGGCTGCCCCCCAGCAATTCCCAGTTGCCGGGAGGTGCGGGCCTTAGCCGTTGTCCTGGGGTTATTTCCTGCCTGGACAGCGGGCCCTGCGGCCTGGTCAGGAGGCTCAGACCCGATTTCTGGGTTCCCGGGGGCCTGTGCCCCGCGTGGCGGGGCTGGTGGGGGTGGGTCGGAGGGGCAGCGAGCCCCGTGCGCCCCTCCCCGCGCCCGGCGTCCCCTGGCAGGTCCGGCAGCTAACTGCTCCCTTTCTTCCCGCCCGCCCGGCCGCCCGCCCTCCCGCCCGCCCGCCGCTGGCACGTGACCACGGCCTCCCGCTCACCCGCCAGCCTCCGGTCCTTCAGTTCCGACAGGTCCCACACGCTGACCCACGCCCCCCACCTGCGGGACAGCGGCATGATTGAGGACGCCGTCCTGATCCCCGGGCACCAGGTAGGTGGCTGTCACCCCGCCTGGCGCCGGGAGCACTTTTTCATCGGAAGGAAAGTCACCCGACCTTGGCGACGTGCCGGGGACGCGACATGGGAGGGTTTTTCTGACACGTGAAAAGCGTTCTCTGGGTTGTTCCACGACCAGAGCTTTTCTAAGACCACACGCCACGGGGTCCTTCCACGCCCGAGGGCCCCGGGAGGTCGGGCAAGGCCCCCTGAGAAGTCCCTGCGGGGGGGCGGGGGGCGCTGGGCGGCGTCCAGAATCGTTGTTGCCTGTGGGAAAGGTGCAGCCTTTTCCGGCGGCCTTTGCCCGGGTGGGCTGGCGGACGGGCCGGGCCGGGCGCGGTGAAGGGCCCCGCGAGCGCCTTGGGCTGGCGTGTCCCGCGCCGGGCGGGTGAGCGGCCGGGCTGACCGCGGTCTCTGTGTGCAGGTGTCGCTGCTCACCAAGGAGGCCCAGAGGAACTCCTACCGCCTCAGCTGGGGCCCCGAGAACCTGGACAATGTGGCCCTTTCTTCCAGCCCTATTCACTCGGGGTGAGTGGCGGTATCGAGTGTCCGCATCCCGGGACGCGCGAGGAGTGTGAACACGGCCGCTTTGTCCAGCGCGGGCCGGGCGGCCGGCCCAGGGGGGCGACCTGGGTTTAAACCCGTAGTCAGGTGGCTTGTCCCGCGCGGACCCTCCCCGCCCGGGCAGACGGGAGGAAGGGCCGCAGTCAGCGTAGCAAGACGGTGGTTTTTCAATGACTGGCAGCCGTGTGTCCGCGTGCTAAGCTGCCGGCCGGGGCGGGGAAGAGGGCAGGCTACGGGCTTTCTAGAGCTGACTAGTTCACAGGTGCCTTGCTCGCCCACGGGGGCACGCACACTGGTGTGGCCGGAGTGTAGGGCTTCCTTGCGGCTTGGAGGGGGGGCCCCCGGCTGCCAGGCCCCCTGCGCACAGCCGCCTCCAGGCAGCCCACCTGGTGGTGGGGCTTTCAGCTCACCTTTTTAAAAAAGATTTTATTATTTCCAGAGAGAGGGAAAGGGAGAGAGGCAGCAAGGGAGAGAGAGATAAGTGTACGGTTGCCTTTCACCTGCCTCCAGCTATGGACCTGGCTGGAGACCTGGCTGGCAACCTGGTCCTGTGCCCTGGCTGAGGATTGAACCAGCGACCTTTGGGTTCACGGTCTGGCGCCTTATCCACTGCGCCACCAGCCAGGGCCTCAGCTCACTGTTTTAAAGACACGCAGAGTGTCCTGAAGGGAAAAGGATTCAATTATGTGGAGTGTACATTCCGTGAGGAGTTTAAATGGGAGCCCTCTTCACCGTGGAATTTCCCCTACCGTTTCGTTACGTCATCTCAGAATTACGTGTCAGGTCTTAAAATTCATGTGTTCATTTATTCATTTTTTCTAAGCGCTACTCCCATGTTCTTTAACCACATGCAGTGCTGTAGTTTGTGGAAACTCCTTCTGCATAACCCCCAGGACCATTTTAAACTGTGGGTCCTTTCTTGTTTTTCTTATTCCAAGATACTTACCTTTCAGGAAAGCACTACGATACCGTAGGGACGTTTTCAGACCCCTTAGCTTAATCTTCTACCAAAGGTGCGCAGAGTATGGGTTAGTTACCTAGACGTAGGAAACAATCACCATGCTCTTCTCACGGTTAAAAGGGTAATAGCCAGTTCCTAATGTGAGAAATTTTCAAGGGACTAAAAGCCAAAATCAACCTCATTCTACATTTACTTACATACTTTAAGTGTAAAATGAGATCGTGAAGATCCGACAGCTACAAGTTATTCGAAATTTCTGGGCAACGATGAGGAGAAGGGACGGGGTTTGACCCCGAGTGTTGAAGGTGACAGATCCGAACCCAGAAAGCAGGCCCAGCGTCCAGGGACA
The DNA here is from genome assembly GCA_004026585.1 of Noctilio leporinus. Lineage (NCBI taxonomy): Eukaryota > Metazoa > Chordata > Mammalia > Chiroptera > Noctilionidae > Noctilio > Noctilio leporinus. The sequence goes on from PVIW01010410.1 coordinate 15,684, forward strand.
GGTCATTTGGGCTGGATTGGCCGCTCAGTGGGGAGCCTTGCGTGGTGGGAGGCGGGGTCTCAGGCCCGTGGTCTCCGTCTGGTAGGGGGTCCTCCCGGCTGGGCGGCTCCTCTCACCGCGGGCCGTGGGCTCCGCGGGGCCCTGACACGCGGGGGCGCAGCCGGCCGGTCCAGCAGCGTCTGCTGCGGTGGCTTCGGGGCTGTCGCGGGCAGGTGGTCCCGTGCGCGTGTTCCACACGCCCGAGGAAGGGCCGGCCTCGCAGGGCTGGGAGGGCAGCAGAGCTGGGGGTCCGCCAACCCATCCCTGCGCGTTGCTGGGCTGGCCGCGTGCGGCCCCTGTGCCAGGGAAGGAGGAGGACAGCACCAGCCCACGGCCCGGGCGCTGGAGAGCCCAGGGCTCCTGTACTTCCAACACCCTGGTTTTCTGGAGGTCCAGGAAGGTGAATTCTGGGGAATGAAGAGAATCGTAAGAGGCAGGAGCACTGCCCGGGGAGGTGGGCTCTCTGGTCTCTCCCACGTGTGTCCTTTTGTGCGTCGGGCCCGAGGGGGCCCAGGGCGCGTGGTGTGGGGTCCGAGCAGGCCCGCACGTCCGTCGCCCAGGTCCCGGCTCTGCCTCGCAGCCCCTGCCGCTGTGTGGGTGGCGCGGGGTCGAACCGAGTCGGGCTTCTTCCGTAGCGGCCCCTGAGGGCCGGCCGTCCCGTAGGAAGTACAGAAAGTAGGAACGAGAAGCTGGGGAGGTCAAACGTCCGGCAGTCACAGACTTGGCAGCGTTTTCTTCGACGCTCCTTGGTGCCCTTGGTCTTGGGCCACCGGGGCTTGTCCCCGGCCCGTGGCCGATGCCGGGCAGGGCGGCTGGGGTGACCCGCGCCACAGGGCCCTGTCGGGGAGGGGAGCCCACCCAGCCCCCCTCAGCATCTGCGTGGAGCGGTGCTTCCGTCTCTGCTCAGCGACAGCCTGGGGGATGGACGGTCCCTTGGGTCACCGGGGTCCTCGGCGTCCCGCCCCCTCCTCTGCTAAAGTTTCTGTTCTGTTGCAGCCGCGCCTCTCCGTGTCTGGAAGGGGACAACAGCAGGTGACCGTGCACCCCTCCCGCCCGCCCCCCCCAGGGTGCTCCAGTGCCCAGGCCCCCGGCAGAGACACGGCTGCGCCCGGCCCGCCCCTGCGAGGCCCCCTTTCTGTCCACCGCAGGAAACGGGGACGCGGGTTATTTCGCTGGGAATCTGCTGGGTTTGCGCCTAAATGGACGCAGCCCCGCGGGGAAGCCCAGCCCGGCCGTGGCCCTGCGCCCCCCGCTTCTGCTGTGAGAAACCTGCTCCCCCCCGGGGTGCGAGCGGGGGGCCCGGCGTGGAGTTGCAGCGCAGGCGGTGGTTTGCAGCGTCAGTGGGTACGTTTTCCACTGGGTTCCGGGGGAACCGGAGGCTGCAGGTGCGGCTCCCTGGCCCGCGCCGCCCCTGACGCAGCCGTTTGGCATTTTGGAAACTCCGTGTTGGACTCGCGTCCGTCCTCCTGAGCTGCTTCGGTGCCTTTTCCGAAGATCCTTACCAGCCGCGGCATTTTCGTGACGCGTCCCCACAGCCCAGGACGGAGGAGTCCCCGCGGAACACGATTTCATTTTTCCAGTTTTTGGAAACGTGACCGCCTTTTCCTTTTTCTGAACCACTGTGACGTTTCTTCACGTGAGCGCTGTGAGCGACACGTGCCTTTTGGTGATTTTCGCAAATTTGAGCCCCTTTTAAAAACGACCTTTCCCGCCCGTGCCGGGTTCCGGGGACGGAGCGGTGGGCTCAGCGCGGCCCGGGGGCTGATGGGGCCGTGCTCTCTCCAGAGGTGGGACCGGACGCTCGGTCCTCGCTGTGCCCGGGGTCACTGACGCACCCTGGGGGCCCTGTTTCTCCCCGTTTCCACCCCAGAACTAACGGAATGCTGCGGTCTCCCCCCTCCCCACCCTGGGCCCTGGATGAACTGAGTTGAACTAAGCACCCCTAACCGCGGGGGCCGGGGGTCCCCAGCCCCCGGCCCCGTTTCCTGGGTCCTCCACGCATGTACCTGTTGGGCTAATCGGGTCTGTAAGTCAAGTCATCTGCATAATAATGGTGGGCTGCTTGGCTTTCACTCCTTTTAAATTGTGATAACGCTGAACCTCGCCATTTAGCAAATCTCCGTAAGGATTTCTAATCTGCATGATGGCTGGATTTTCTGGGAAGTAGGACACGCACTTTCGGCCAGGTGTGTCGTGCGGTTTTTAGTTTGGTCCGTTGTGAGCCAGCGTGGACTGCCCCGCGTGCGTCCCTCTTCCTGGGCAGCCGCCGGGCAGCCGCGGCCCTTGGTTTCTTGGTGTCTCCCAAGCGGGGAGACAAGTTTCCCCAGAGCCCCTGGGACGGGGCGTTTCCGTAGGGGCCCCAACCCGGGCAGCCGCCGGCGGGACACGGAGGTGAATGCCGGGAGCCACTCGGGAGCTTGTTCAGGGCAAGTCTCCTTCCGGGGAGGGAAAAGGCGACCGGAAGACGGACGCTGACTTGCCGGGGGTCCCAGCAGCGCGTCAGGTGGACGCAGAGGGGCCCCCGTAAGACCGCTTGTCCCGAGGGCCAGAGCAGCTCGTGTCTCACTTCAGGAGCGACGTTCAGAAACGCGTTCCTCAGGTGCCGTGTTGCACCGTCACGTTTAGGGCGTCCAAACCCTCTAAGTCCACCTGGGTGTTGGGAAGGACGGGGACGGCAGCAGCGTGTGCGGCCGGAGGTCCGCCCGCCAGGGGCTGAGCCCCGCGGTCCCGGTTTTCATCCCCTGAGCCCGGGAGGAAGCCGCCCCGCGGTTCCTCGGCCGTACAGAGCAGCAGCCAGTCTCCCCGACCTGCTTTTCGGTTTGGAGGTTCACGCAGGACACCGATCCGCCCGAGCGACTGCCGCCCAGGGGCCAACCCGACCTTCTCCCGCAGGAGCTCAGACCCTCCCCCAGGTTCACGTGGCACGTTGTCGGGTCGGCGGTGGGCGTGTTGGCCTTTATCGAAGGGACTGTCGCCAGCACCCACGCAGACCGTGAGTCACAGTTGTCTTACCTCCGCCTACCGGGCGGGAAGAGGAGTTCAGGGAGCAGCTCCGCCAGGTCAGCGTCCCGTCCGCTGCGGCCTCTGAGCCGCGGGCGCCAGGGCCCTTCCGGCTCCTTCCCAGGCACCAGGCCTGGGCGAGGTTTCAGGTCAGCGAAACCCTCCTGGACGTCAGGGATTTGGATCCCGGGCCTGCGGCCTCTCGGCAGGGCGAGCGGCACCTCAAGGGAGGGCGACAGGCACCGCAGGGACGGGCAGCGCGGTGACTAGACAGCAGGCGTTTCCCGCGGAGCAGCCGATGACCCAGCCAGAGAAAGGGACCAGACCTCAGGGGTGCTGCTCTTCAGGCTCTGGTTAGGGGCCCAGGCGGGGTGGCCCGGACGCCCGGCCGGGGGCGAGCGGAGGTCCCGAGAGCCTTCGGCAGGTGCAGACGGCAGTGAAAGGCCCACGGCAGGTGGATCACGGGACGTCCCCCGGGGCCGAGTCCCCCGTCTGGTCCCCAGGGGTGACCGTCACCAACAGAGCAGCAGAACTTAGAGCAAGTCAGGAATAGGGCAATGCGTGTGCGGCAGCGCTGGTTCACACCGAAGTAGCTGTTGCGTAGCTTCCGTAAAAATATCATGAATACGGTCACATGAAAATAAGATGGAACGGGCACCTTTATAGCCACACACGTGTTCATTCCCGCTGTTCTGGACGCTGCTGTGCACGCGCTGCTGCCTGGGTTCCGTGTGCCGTGTGCCGGGCTGCTGGCCGAGTGGGAACACGCCGGGTGCTGCCCCCCTCCTGGTCCCTCGGCACCTGCAGCCCCCAGAGGCGGTGTCCTCGCTACGGGGACCTCACGCGTGGTGGGGCCACTGCCACTGTGAGCCTGCGCAGTCCCAGGGCAGCCTCAGCTCCGGACAGAACGGTGACGGACGCAGGCACAGGAGCCCCACTCTGGAGGGTCCCGGTCCAGACCCGCCCTTTCCCCCGACGCACAGACGGGCCACCCAGGCTGGCGCTGCTGCCCACAGGAAGGGAGAAAGTGACAGAGCCCCTTGCGTTTCTCAGTTGCAGTCTGTGGCTTTCCACGTGCCATTTGCTGTCACTTGGAGGCGGTCGTGACGCACAGAGGCCCTGGACCTCAGGGGGCCAGGGTCTCCCACTCACACGTGGAGCAGAGGCGGGCTGCCCCCCGTCCCCTGTGCCCTGTCCCCGTGGCCCCAGGGCTCTGGATGCAGCCAAGGTGGGGCCTGGGGAGAGGCCCGTGCACCCTTTTTTAAGTCACGGAATCACGTTACAACCAGCTGCACAGGGTCACGTTTGAAGAGTCGGGGAATTAACGTACAGGAACTGCTCTGTCCTGACCAGACTTCGTGCCTGTTTTTCAGGAGACTTGTGACAAAAGGTGACAAAGGTCCTTGGTGTCTTTGTAGCATTTCACGCCACTTTCTGGGTAGTTTCCCGTGATACGTTTATCATGACCGCTGTCACCGTAAGTTAGCAGACGTCCTAGGTTTCCGGGAGAAACATGGACGTTACAACCAGACATCCAGGCGCTGCCCTCGAGTGAAATGACGTTTTTAAAGCCCACGTTTCCTCCACGGGGCGTAGCCAGCGCAGAGCGGCGTGGGGTGGGCCACACGCCCCGACAGGACGTGCGCCCCGGCCCCCGGCCTCTCCAACGCCTCCCGTCCGCTCTCCCTTTCAGCTTCCTGGTCAGCTTCATGGTGGACGCCCGCGGGGGCGCCATGCGGGGCTGCCGACAGCACGGGCTGCGCATCATCATCCCGCCCCGCAAGTGCACGGCCCCCACGCGGGTCACCTGCCGCCTGGTGAAGCGCCACCGACTGGCGACCATGCCCCCCATGGTGGAGGGGGAAGGCCTGGCGAGCCGCCTCATCGAAGTGGGACCCTCGGGTGCGCAGTTCCTGGGGTAAGAGTCTCTGAGGAGCCCCCGCTTAGCCACCGCTGAGCCTGGCCCGTCCCGCGCCACGAGGCAGGCGGCCGCAAGGTACGTGGCGTGTGCGGAGTGGAGATCGGTCCCCAGGAAGCTCCCGGAAACGGGACGCGAGGGCCTGGGGCCGCCGTCCCCTGCTGGTGGCTGCCTCTCCGTGGCTGTGGTGACAGCCCTGAGGGAGTCCTGGGGTCAGGTCACGGTAGGTACCGTTTCCCCAGGAGGGAGGCTCAGCTGTACAGTCACAGGAAGAAAAACACCATGTCAAACAGAATCGCGGGCACGTGAGAAAGGAGTGATGCTTCGCGGGGTGGCCGAAGGGTCAGTCCGCGCCCTCTGTCCTGTGGTCAGGGTTGCCGCCCGGAGGCTGCGCGTTCCGCGGGCCGCCTGTCTGTCCGTCCGGGCAGCCTCCGTAGAGTGATGGGACCGACCCCCTGGCGAGTTTGAACGGCCGCTGTTTTCCCAAGTGGCGTTTCAACATGCTAAGAAACACGTCGCTTTGGCTGAACACGGACGCCACGTTTCAGAGGGGGGCAGGTTTCAAGACGCTTTGAAACCCGTCAATTGTATCCACGCCTGGCCGGCAGGTCCGTGTGCTCCACGCGGGGCGAGGTCCCGCGGGGACAGATTTCTTGACCTGGAACCGGGTACCGGCCTGTCACCGGTCATTTGGAGCCAGCTGGTCACGGGTTGCTCCAAATTACCGGATGTGTTTCCGGTTCAAGAAACCGGCTCCCCTGCCCGGCAGGTGGGCCCCAGACGCGGGGGTGACCCGCAGAGGCCTGGGCAGAGCCCCCGCCACCCCGTTCCCTTCCGTGCCTCCCGCTCAGGCCGCGGGGCCTTCGGACACCCTCTCGCCTGTGCAGGAATATCCGTGGAAACACCTGGCCTCTCTGCAGAGACCGGAGTTTCCATGATATTCCCAGCAGCTTCGTCTTCTCCGTGGAGCCAACTTTTTTTTTCGTGGCTCGGGCCCTGGCGGAGCCTCACCGGGGGCAGGACCCCCACCTGCATGTGCTGCGGTCCCCCCGCCTCCGTCGGGCGCCCGGTGGCCCTGCCCGGCGCCTGTGACCGATGGAGGCGGTGGAACCGAAGCCGAGCCCCGTGGCCCCGCGGGCGCCGCCGGGGGGTGGGCCGCACCCCTGAAGCTGACCTGTGTTCTCTCTTTCCTGCTGCTTGGACACTCTCAGTAAGCTCCACCTGCCTACGGCTCCCCCCCCACTTAATGAGGGAGAAAGTTTGGTCAGCCGCATCCTTCAGCTGGGGCCTCCTGGAACCAAGTTCCTAGGGTAGGAGTGACTTACCCAGACGCACCGCTGCTGGGCCCTCCTGCAATATGATTTCTCCCTCCTCATTGTGCCGTGACATGTCCCCCTATGATTTGAATTCTGTACGACCTCTCTTAGTGGGCCATTGCTGACCCCCGTGGTACGTGACTTTTGTTTTGGAGTGATGTTTTTATACCTCTCCCCCCGAGTGCTGTGACCCCCATTTTCGTTTGAAGCATGAGCGCTGCCTAGTTACGTGCTAGTCGCGATGTCGCTGCGGTTCCCCCCGAGTCTGTATCAAAGCAACCTGGACTGGGAGCCAAAGGCCTCTGAGCCGAGCGGGGGCGCGGCCGAGCGGCGCTGGCCCCGGGGCGCCCGCCGGGCCCCCCGCCTCGCGCACCGGCTGCCTGCGGGGCTCACGGCCGTGCGGTGCGCGATGCCGGGGCGCCCCCGCGTGCCGGACCCCCGAGGGCCAGCCTCGCAGCCCCCAGCCGCTTCTGCACCGTCTCCTCGTTGGCAGCCCCTCCGGCCACGCGCGCAGGCGCCGTTTCCCTGTCCAGCCCCAGCGCGTCTGGGGGGACCGGCGCGCGGCCGACAGGTGTGCCGCCCTCTACCTGGTCCCGGAGCAGGGCCGGGTGCCACCGCACCGCCGGGGGGCTTCGGGCAGCAGTGTGTCCCTGGGGCCCCCGAGGGGGGACGCCACTGTGCGGCCACCGCTGGCCGGTGCCCTGTCCCCACAAAGAGAGGCATCCAGGTCACTTTGCCACAGACGGCCCCGTGCGTGTGGTGCGGAGCGCGGCCCGCCCACACGGGTGCCCTGCTTGCCGCCAGGCCCGTCGTCGTGGAGATCCCGCACTTCGCCGCGCTCCGCGGGAGGGAGAGGGAGCTGGTGGTGCTGCGCAGCGAGAGCGGCGACAGCTGGAAGGAGCACTGCTGCGAGCACAGCGAGGAGGAGCTCAACGAGATCCTCAACGGCATGGACGAACGTGAGCGAGGCGGGGGGCGGGGCCACGGAGCAGGGGCGGGGCCGGGCCGGGGCGGGGCCGCGGAGCAGGGGCGGGGCCAGGGCGGGGCCGCACGGCTGTGGGAGGGGCCACGGAGCAGGGGCGGGGCCAGGGCGGGGCTGCACGGCTGTGGGCGGGGCCGCGGGGCGGGGGCGGGGCCGAGGCACGCGGCTGAGCTCCGGGTGCGGAACGGAAGCCTGGGCCCTGGCCGTCGCGCTGCGCAGGTCCTTCTCCGCACGCGCGGTGGCCGCCTCGGCGACAGTGGCCGCAGGAGGGGCCGCGCACGCCCGGCAGGACAGACTCGCGCCCCAGAGCTGGGCCACCGCCCGGCTGAGCAGCCGCTGCCTCTCACGCCCGCGGCGACTTTGCGGGGAGGCCGCACCCGTGTCCCTGGCAGCGGGGCGCCGGGGTGGGGGTGGGGGCGGGTTACTGTGCGGACCCGGGGGCCCAGCGCGGCGAGGGGCGCCCTGCCGCGGGCCTGACCACGCGCGCTGTCGCCCGCAGTGCTGGACAGCGCCGAGGACCTGGACCGCAAGCGCATCTGCCGCATCGTCACGCGCGACTTCCCGCAGTACTTCGCCGTGGTGTCGCGCGTCAAGCAGGACAGCCACCTGATCGGGCCCGAGGGCGGCGTGCTGAGCAGCACGGTGGTGCCGCAGGTGCAGGCCGTGTTCCCCGAGGGCGCGCTGACCAAGCGGATCCGCGTGGGCCTGCAGGTGCGGGGCTGGGCGCGGGCGGGGCGTGGGCGGGGGGCGGGAAGGCCCCGGGGGCCCTCGGTGCCTGCAGAGCACGGGCACGCAGTAGCTCTGCTCCACAGGGGCGTCACTGCCACCCCAGTCCGTGCTGGAAGCCGCCCCACTCACACGAGGCGAAAGCGATGCTTTGAAATGACCTGTTTATCGTACCTTTTCTCTGGGAAGGCCCAGCCGATGCACGGTGAGCTGGTGAAGAAGATCCTGGGGAACAAGGCCACCTTCAGCCCCATCGTCACCTTGGAGCCCAGAAGGAGGAAGTTCCACAAGCCGATCACCATGACCATCCCTGTCCCCAAAGCTGCCAGCGACAGCGTGCTGAATGGCTTTGGGGGAGAAGCCCCGACCCTGAGGTTACTGTGCAGCATCACAGGTGAGGTGCAGGCTGGGGGTGCGGGTGGGGGGGGAGCCTTAGGCCTGTGGCTCCCTGAGACTCCACCTCAGACCCTGGGGGCGTCGGGGGTCACACCCAAGCCCGCGGCTGGAAGCCTCCTGGGCTTGGTCATTCGAAGTTGTATTAACGTTCAACTGCCAAACTCCAGGCAGACCCCCCGAAACACTGGTGGTCGGCCCAGTAGCAAACAGTAGGAGGTAAAAACCCTCCCATGGGAGTTGGAGGAAAGCTCCCCATTCACAGCGACCCCAGGTCCTGGCGGGTGTCCGTCAGAACCCGGGCGTGGTCAGCGGGAGTCACAGCACCTGGGCCCCTCCGAGGTGTTTCACGTGTCCTTCCCGTCGGTGGCCTTGCTCTCACTGGGTTTCTTCCTTGGAGTCTCCTTCCTCACTCACGTTTTTCTATACGCACGGGAGTAAGTCAGCACAAGTGACCCATAAGTTTCAATAAAGTGCAAAATGCAAAATGCGTGGGCTCACGTTAGCACAGGGGCCACACTTGAGGGCCTCGTCCCTGTTCCTCAGGCCTGGCTGTCACCCAGTGCTCGGTGTCCTTCCACGCCCCCGTGGGGCAGAGCTCGTGCAGGTGACGCGGGGAGACTCCACATGCGGGCGAGCGCTGCCCCTGCCTGCCGTCTGGGCGGGGGCACGTGGCCAGGACTCCGTCCGCCTGGTCAGGCCTTCTGTGGGCCTTCGTCCGTCGGTCCATCTGCCTGAGGTGTTCACTGGGCCCTCGATGCTCCCCAACAATGTTGTGTCAGCTCTCCGTTGCAAACGGAGAGGAAATTTTACTTACGAAAAATAATCGTAGCCCTGGTTGGTGGCACCAGCCTGTGAACCCAAAGGCCGCCGAGGAAGGGCTTGACGTCCTGCAGAAGGAGAGAGATCTTGTGTTCGGTTATTTAAACCGTGTCCGTCAACGTTCCAGGGCACATGACCAGGTTGCAGCCAGGTCTGCAGCTGGAGGCAGGTGAAAGGCAACCTTACATGGATGTCTCCCTCCCTCTCTATCTCTTCCCCTCTCTCTAAAAATAATAAATAAAAATCTTTTAAAAAAATAAAAGGAGGGAAAATAATTGTATGACGTACAAGGTTCAGGAACAAAGGAGGAGCTGGGTTTCTGTGATTTTCACAAAGCCTTCAGCCCTGTGGTCAGTTCAGGACCTTCCGAAATCATCAGCTGCATCCAGATGCGCCCCAGGGCCCAGCCGTTCCCATGCAGCCGCCAGGGGCAGAGGGTCGAACCCCTAGTGGTTCCAGGCAGGTGTCCTGGCCCATTTCGGCCCCTGGGCAGTGGCATCAGCCACCCCGTCTCCGCCATTTTGTGTCCAGGGTGCGTCTAATGGGCGGGGGCTGCGCTGGTGACCGGAGCCAGAGCCACCCAGCGGCACGGCCCGGCGCCCGAGTGGGCCTCGGGTCTCAACAGCCGTGTGATTTCAGGTGGGACCACCCCTGCGCAGTGGGAGGACATCACAGGGACCACGCCCCTCACGTTCGTCAACGCCTGCGTCTCCTTCACCACCAACGTGTCTGCCAGGTGCGCCCAGCGGCCTCGGCCACATCCCCGTCCCCGCCACGTCCCTTGAGTTTGGTTTGAAGCGTGGGCTGCGTTAGCTTTCCTGGTCACTCCGGCTCCAGGAGCAGCGGTGACCCAGCAAAGGGCTCCGCTGCTCCGACCGGAACCCGAGGAAAACCAGGGATCGTTGGTCCCCTCCCGGGGGCTCGGGGACGGTCCATTCCTGCCGCCGCTGACCCCCACCGGGGGCGTCAGCCCGGGGACTGACCTGCAGCCCGTCCGCAGGTTCTGGCTGATCGACTGCCGCCAGGCGCAGGACTCGGTCAGCTTCGCCTCCCAGGTGTACGGCGAGATCATCTGCGTGCCCTACATGGCCAAGTTCGTGGTGTTCGCCAAGCCGCAGGACCCGGTGGAGGCGCGGCTGCGCTGCTTCTGCATGACGGACGACCGGGTGGAGAAGACGCTGGAGCAGCAGGAGAACTTCGCCGAGGTGGCCCGGAGCCGCGACGTGGAGGTGCGCTGGCCCGGGGTGTGCCTGCGGGTGGCGTGGGGGACGGCGCTCGGGAAATAACCCCCGGGGTTGCGGACAAGGGGAGGCGAGCCCACCTCTGGATCCGGGAGCAGCGAGGGTAGCCAGCGGCCGGTGCTGGGCGCTCAGCGCCCCGGGGCAGCAGGACCCTGAAAGGCGCCCCTGGGGAGGTGAGGCCGAGTGGGTCCCGGACGTAGCGGCCACAGCAGTTCAGACGGTTGGACCTTTGCTGGTGGTCAGTAGCTGCGAGGGGAAGGAAGGACGCCGGGAAGTACTTCCGTGGCGCGAGTGTGGACGTGACGGGGCTCCTCTGGGGGACTTTGGTTGATGTCAGGGTTTTGCGTCAGTGTGGCCTGGGTAGCGAAGCCCCCGGGCCCTGGGGCGGCCAAACCCACCCAGCAAGAGACGGACGCGTAGGGTCTGAAGACAGGTCGGTTTCGGGGGACGGCCTGTGATTTAGAAATGGGGGCGTCAGCGTGACGTGCCGGACGGGGGTGGGGGTCACGGGTGGGACGCGGCAGGCGGCTCCCGGGCCGAGCCTGCAGCGGTCACCTCGGGCCGTCCCCTTCCCTCCCAGGTGCTGGAGGGGAAGCCCATCTACGTGGACTGTTTTGGGAACCTCGTGCCGTTAACCAAGAGCGGCCAACACCACATATTCAGCTTTTTCGCCTTCAGAGAAAACAGGCTTCCCCTGTTCGTCAAGGTAACGGGACCCGGGAGCGGCCCGCGCGCTTGACTCGCGTCCGTGGCAGGAGGGAGACCTTGTGTTCCGATCTTGCCGGCGGTTATTTCAACCGTGGTTTCCGGAACCAAATTGAGCTGGAAGTGCTACCTGCAGACTGGGCTTCGGGACGGGGCACCTCGCTCCCGGGGAGAAGTGGCTCTTCCCCACTTTGCAGCGAGTCCCTCTCCTTTGTGAGCCTTGCTCCTTGCAAAGGCGGTGCTTTGTCCTTAGAGTGTGCGAATGCCCCACGCGGGGAGGCCCCCAGGACCCCGCGTGACGGTTGTCACGCGCGCTCTCGGAAGGTTAACCCGGGAGGGGCTGCCGCGGGCGCCTCACTCAGCAGACAGCTATGCGGCACCTCGTGCACGGCGGCCCCCGCCGCTCTGGCCTGTGCGTCACGCGAACGCAGCTCCACGTGTCCCACGCGGTGACACACGTGTGCCTTTCTTGCGCCAGGTACGAGACACAACTCAGGAACCTTGCGGACGGCTGTCGTTCATGAAGGAGCCGAAGTCCACGCGTGGCCTGGTGCACCAAGCCATCTGCAACCTGAACATCACCCTGCCCGTTTTCATCAAGGTACCGCGGGGTCGGCCCACGCAGCGCAGGCGGGGGGTTCACCTCAGGCCCTGGAAAGGGTGACAGCAGAGACGGGGTGCAGGCACTTGACACCCTCACTTTTGACCCCTTGCACCTGGGTGACTTCCCATTGAAGTCGGAAAAGTAGCTGCAACTCACTTTGAGGACAAGTTTTGATCCGTACGTATGGGATATGGAAGGTGGAACGTTTGAACTTAGGATTTTGGGGACTCATTTAAAAAACAAGCAAATGGCTCTGTCTTCCTGACCTGTGTCCTTCTGGGGCCGCACGCAGGGGCCCAGCACCCTGGCCCCTTGGCTCTGGCCCCGACCGGCCGGGAGGTGCCCGAGTCTCGCCCGCAGCTTCCTCACGAGGGCCCTCCTGTTGCTAAAATAGGCGCCTGCTCCTCTGATCACCCAGCGTGTTTCGGGGTGTCAGGTTGACTTTTCAGCTCTTTGAACAGAACACCGCCGTGTTCCGAGAGGCAGGTTGGAAACAGTGTGGAAAAGAACAAAACTCATCAAGTCCCAGCCCAGGTCCAACCCAGGTTTCTGGGCTGACCCCTCCCTGCTGCAGGAATATGCAGAATTATTCACAATTACTCAATTAAACCAAGGAAGGCAGCTGAACGAATTAAATGTTGGGGTTAGCTTTTTCATTTAAAAACAGTTTAACCAGTGTCCCTTCCCAATGGAAAGTGCCATCCAGCAATGCACAGGTGGTTTGTGGCCAGTTGCTGGGGTGTTGGAGAGGTGGGGCAGGTGCGCGGGGCAGGTGCGCGGGGCAGGTGCGCGGGGCAGGTGTGCAGGGCAGGTGCGCGGGGCAGGTGCGCAGGGCAGGGGGGACCCAGAGAAGGGGACGTGCATTTACGGTCCTGCATCTGGACTCCATCAGTCCGCAGTTTGCACCCTGCCCTTCACCTGCCGGGATGTTTTTCCTGCTTATTTATTCCTGTACATGGAGGCGAGTCACGGGCAGGCCCATCATGCGTAGCGTCGTGCGCCCTCCTTTGGTAGAAGCACATCAGTCTTACGTCCCTGTGACGGAATGAACCCTGCGCTGACCCCAGCGAGTGTTCCATGCGCTGCCAGGCCAGGGCAGGCGGTTGCCGGGGCCCAGTAGGGCTGGTGCCGCGACACGGAGGGAAAATGCCTGCGTCGGCCGCAGCCGGGGCCCCTAGCGCCCGATGCACCGGAGCCTCCCCGCGGCCGGCGGGTGAGCAGGTGCCCGCCCCACGCCTGTGCGCCCGGCGTCTCCGGCCGCTGCTGTCAGCGCTCGGGGACGGACGCCGCGTGTCCAGGTGGGAGGCTGGTCCCGGGCGTCTGACATCGGTGCCCTTGTCCTGGCACGTTTGCCCCCAACCTCCCGATGTTGGTGTTTAGTTTGGTCCCTTTGAACCTGCGCACCTGCTCCTGTGACCTGTCAGTGACGCAAGCCCTCGGGCAGGCGGGCGGGCGCTCACCTTTCCTCCTAAATTCTCTGCTCTCCCGTCTTTCCCTCCCTGCCGGGCGCCTGGGCGGCCAGGAGTCAGAGTCGGACCAGGAGCAGGAGGAAGAGGTAACTGCGGCCTGTGGCCTTGTCGCGTGGGGTGGCCGGGCGGTGGCTGGAGGGGACCTGCGCGGAGGCTCCGCGGGGACGGCTCTGGGGCGGCTCGTCCCTGGGATTCCTGGCCGCTCTTCTCGGCCAACAACCAGCCGCCACCGCGTCCCGTCCTGGAAGGGCGGCCCGCAGACATCGGGGTCTGACCATTGTCCGCCTTGTCACCGGCCCGTCCTGGCTGGCCGCAGGCGGGTCCCCCAGCCAGGGCCACGGCCGTGCGCGCCTGTCAGCCTGTGCGCCGCATCCCCAGCTTCATGGCTGCCGCCCCGTCCCCGCGCCTGCGTCAAACTGACAGGCGCCCCGGGCTCCGCTCCGAGTCTCAGGCGCCGGAGGGTCCTCAGACCAGGGAGGTGGCGGCTCCGCCCTGGGAGGCAGCCCTGGGCGGCTCCTTCCAGCACAGGCACCGCCGCCCGTCTCGGACGGGCCACCTGGGCCACGTCCCCTTTGCCGTGACCCCTGCGTCAGCCCGTGTTTGTTCCCTTATCAATATTGGGACATGCCCGAAGCTACGGCAGAAATGGGAGGACTGGCCGCAAACCCCGTGCTCCTGACTCCCGTGGCTGCTGGCGTGGGCGGGTGAGGCTCTCCCGTGCGCTGGTTTCACCGTGAGGGTTATTCCGATGGACTTGAGACACGAACTCCGGAGAGGCCCCCTCGGTCCGGAGAAGCCCGGTACCCACTCTCCCCACAGGCGCCTGGCCGTGGAGCCGCGGGAGGGTGGTCACAGACGTGCGGTCCTGCCACGTGTCACCAGGCACATGGGAGCCTGTGACCGGACTGGTCACCCTCCCTCGGGCGGCCTGTCACTCCCTCCCAAACCGCACTGGCTCCCCGCACCTAAGGCTGCGTCACCAGAGCCGGTGGGAGGTCACCCTACGCGGTGTGTCCTCTGCGGGGCTGACACTCTGCAACGTTCCCCTGGGTCCTGGGCCTCTTCCCGGACAAACACGCGTTTCTGCATCAGACCCCGGGCCCCTCCCAGGGCAGCGTGTGAGAGCGGCTTCCCGCCCGGGGCCGGAGGGGGTCCGCGCTCGCAGGGTTGGGGTGGGAGCGGAGGTGATGATCAGCCGCAGGTGCGCTGAGCCCACCCTCGGTGCCCCTCCCGTGCGGCTGTGACGGGCGCTTCCTGAGCACGGGGGCCGGACACCAGGCTGTCGTAATCACTCCGTGTCTGTTTTCTTGCAGGTCGACCTGGCGTCAGAAAAAAGTAAGATTTTCGACAAAATTGCCTTTGTGTGAAAGCTGGCTGGAGGAGACCGCATGAGCTAAGATGCAAGCCGGCTGCCTTGACTAACCCTGATCGTAACGATCCTTTTACACTCGTACTAACCACTGGCATGTGCCCGGATGGCAGCTTGGCCCGTGATAAACATGTGTCTCCCGTGGTCCCACTAGCGGGAGGGGCCGTGACTGCCCGCTAAGCCCCCGGACGTCCCTGTGCCCCTGCCCTGCTCGCTTGGCCGACACCCGCCTGAGTCACCGCGCACGGGCGGAGCACCGTCCCCCCATCTCTGGGGCCCCGGGCATGGCAGCCCCCGTCCCCCTCACCGTCGCAAATGGGTGGGGCCTGCAGGGGCCGTGCTGCCCCCCCGTTCCCGCATGAGCTCACCCCACACCCCTTACTGTGGTGAAGTGGCTTCAGCCGGGCGGGGGCGGGATGACTGGTGGAAACACCCGGAAAAATAAAAGAGCCCCGAGTTTAAAAAGTGAAGAACCTGACTTCTTCAGGGCTTTTGTTTTTACGCCCCAGGTGCTTTAGGAAAAAATCTAATTTTGAACGTTGCTTCACTATTTTTTTAAGGTTTTATTAGTTTTAGAGAGAGGGGAGGGAGAGAGGCAGAGAGGGAGAGAAACATCCATGTGTGGTTTCCTTTCACCTGCCTCCAGGCACAGACCTGGCTGGAGACCTGGTTTGCAACCTGGTCATGTGCCCTGGCTGGGAATCGAACCGGCGACCTTTGGGTTCACAGGCCGGCGCCTTATCCACTGAGCCACCAGCCAGGGCTGGAATGTTGCTTCATTTAAAACTTTACTTAGATTAACCTAAGGGTGGAGAGTCCTGTGGGTGGGGTTGTGGGCGGTGCTCACAGGCCTGAGACCCTCACAGGGAGCCCCCCGCCCTGGGTTCGGTCAGCCCGCAGGCCTGGCGCATGGGAGCCCCCGCTGCCCTCAGCGGTTTCCCCGCCAAACCTGATGGAGGCGCGTCATGTTGATGAGCTCCCGCAGACACGCACCCACAGGTGGTCCCGCAAACGGGCGCTGGAGAGGAGGCCTTTGGTTTGTCCCCAAGGTGGTCTGTTTCCGCCGCCTTCACGAGTCTCCGTGAGATTCTCCTGTTCTCCACGGGCTTGTGCGGAGCGGGCCGGGCCTTGGTTCCTGGGACGCAGACGCGGCGCCCTGACCCTCGCGGGCCCCCCGGCGCGGTGACCGCTTTAAGCATCGGGAGGCCGGCTCTTGCCGTTTCCTTGGGGCTTAGAGACAGACGGCGCCCGCGGGTGCGAGGTGGGCGGGAGGTCGCTGGTGTCCGGGCAGCACCTCGCAGGTTCCTCCGTGGGCGCGACGGTGCTTCACCACAGTAACCCCCGTTGTCCCTTGACCCCCCACCCATCTCACCGCTTCGCTTGGCATGGAAATAACTTGGCTCACACACCCGTGCGCGTGTCCGTGTGACTGACTCAGGTGGCCCTGCGGCACATGTCACCTCCCCCTCACCACGTCCCTCCACCACCGTGGCTTCCATTTCGTTCTGTTTCGTTTCCCTGTCCTTCTGTCCCCGCTTGGCCGGCCCGTAAGGGTCCCGACAAGGGGGCGGCTCCGAGGAAGGGCCGTGGGCGTCCTCAGCCGGGTGCGGGTCTGCGGCCGGTTCAGACCCCGGACTGAGCCTGGCGGGGGCAGACGGCCCCTGCCGTGACGCGCGCACCCGTGACGGGACGGGACCTGCGCTGGCCGCTTGCTGGCCGCGTCCCCCCAGGACACGGGCTCCTGCGTTTCCAGCGCCCCCCCCGTGTTTGTTTTCTTTCCCCACGACCCGAGGTGTCCCAGCAATCTTGAGATCCCTGTCCCTGTCGCCCTGTGGCGGATGTGGCGTGTGTGCACGTGTGCCTGCGTGTATGCCACTCTCTGCCCCGTGGTGTCATGTGTGTGCCGCCCTCTGCCCCGTGGTGTCATGTGTGTGCCGTCCTCTGTCCTGTGGTGTCACGTGTGTGCCGCCCTCTGCCCCGTGGTGTCGCGTGTGTGCTGTCCTCTGCCCCGTGGTGTCGCGTGTGTGCCGCCCTCTGTCCCGTGGTGTCACGTGTGTGCCGCCCTCTGCCCTGTGGTGTCGTGTGTGTGCCGCCCTCTGCCCCGTGGTGTCGCGTGTGTGCCGCCCTCTGCCCCGTGGTGTCGCGTGTGTGCCGTGCTGCACGTGAGACGGTGAGCAAGTTATTTCCTGCCCATGTTCCTTCCCAGTTGTCTGTTGGCCTCGCTTCCTGTCCTGTCCGAGACCCCGCGGCCCCGCCCCGGCCTCTGTGCTGTCCCCCCACACGGCAGGGACGGCCCGGCCGCGGGCCTGTTTCCATTTGCCAACATGTCTTTTGGTTTCCGTTTCACTCTCAACGCCCTCCATCCACGTCAAAGACGATGAGACGGAATCGACAGAAACGTCTGTCCTGAAGAGCCACCTGGTCACGGAGGTCCCCGCCCTGGCCAGCCCGGACCTGCTCTCGGAGGTCTCGGAGATGAAGCAGGACCTGATCAAGGTGACGGCCCTCCTGGCCCCGGACGCGGCGGGCCGGCCGGGCGCCCTGGGGCAGAAGGAGCTGGCCGGGGCCGCGGAGGAGGAGCCGGGAGAGCCCTTCGACCTGGTGGAGCGGGTGAAGGAGGACCTGCGGAGAGTGACCGCCATCCTGCGCGGCGGCTGCCCGGGGGGCGAGGGCCGGGGGCCGCAGGGCCAGCCAGGGGACGAGGAGTGGGTGGTCCTCAGCGATGAGGAGGTCGCGGAGGCCAGGCGGAGGGCCCCCCCGGAGGTCCCCGAGGCCCCCTGCGTGGAAGTCAGGCTCGGGAAGGAGGCCCCAGCGCAGGGACGCGGGGACCCCACGGGGCTGGTCACCTACCTCGCGGAGGATCTCAACTCCTACCCGGCGGCTCCTGCGGGCGCCCCGCGGCCGGCGCCCCGCACGGCCGGGGACAGAGGCCCCGGCAGCAACGCCAAGGACGACCCCCACGAGGAGGCGCAGAGAACGCAGAGGCCACCGCCGGGCCCCGGGGTCAAGAAGCCCCTGCGACGCAAGTTGAAGGAAGGGCCGCCACCGAAGGGGGAGAGCGGGCCGGGCGCCGCGGGGAAGGGCGACCGGAGACGGGGCGGCGCGGAAGAGCCCGCGGAAGGGCTGGCCCCGGAGCCGCCGGCCGGCGGGAAGGCCACGTCCCCTGCGGTGGAGGAGACCCCCATCGGGCCCATCCGGGACAAGGTGAAGGCCCTGCAGAAGCGGGTGGAGGACGAGCAGAAGGGGCGGAGCAAGCTGCCCGTCAGGCTCAAAGGCAAAGAGGAGGGTCCCCGGAGGGGGGCACCCCGGCCGCAGCCAGCGGCGTCACCCCCCATGAGGTCAGACCGGCGGGCACCGGCGTCCCCCTCCTCCAAAGCGGACAGACACCCTTCCGTCACCCCCTCCGCCAAGCCCGAGGGGCACCCGCCAGCGTCCCCGCCAGGTAAAGCTGAGAAGCACTCGCCCGTGTCCCCCTCCGCGAAAACCGAGAGACACTCGCCCGTGTCCCCCTCCGCGAAGACCGACAGACGCCCCCCGGGCTCCCCGTCGGGGCGGGTGGAGAAGCAGCTCCCCGTGTCCCCCGGGAGGGCGGACAAGCGCCTGCCGGCGTCACCGGCTGCGAGGACGGAAAAGCCGGGCCCCGGGAAGACGGAGAAGCACCTGTCCGCGTCGCCGGCCGGGAGGGTGGACAGGGCCGGGCCGGTGTCCCCGACGGCGAGGACGGAGCGCATCGAGGAGACCATGTCGGTCCGCGAGCTGATGAGGGCCTTCCAGTCGGGGCAGGACCCGTCCAAGCACAAGGCGGGGCTGTTTGAGCACAAGGCCGCCAAACCGAAGCAGCTCCCGGAGAAGGGCAGGGTGCGGGCGGAGAAGGACAGGGGGCCCCCGGCCCCGAGGGACCCGCGGAAGCCGGAGCCCCAGACCCTCCGGCGAGGCCAGAGGCTTCCGGGCGCGGCCGCTGCGGAACCCAGGCCGCGGGAAGAGGCCGCCCGGCGGAGGGAAGGCCCCACCACGCCTCCCGCCCTGGGCCCCGTGTCCCGGGGGGAGCCGGACCCGCCGGCAGAGAGGGACCCGCAGATCAGCCCGGACCGCAGAGCCTCCACCGACTTCTCCGAGGTCATCAGGCAGGAGCTGGAGGACAACGACAGGTACCAGCAGTTCCGCCTCCGGGAGGAGCCCCGGGAGGTGCCGCTGGTCCTGGAGCAGGTGCTCACCAGCCCCTTCCCCGCGGCCTCCCCGCCGGCGTCGGGAGCCGGGCCGCTGCCCCCGGGCCTGCCCTTCCCCCCGGACGGCAGCTGCGAGGACCTGGGGCCGGGCGGGGCGGCGGGGTCCCCCTGCGGCAGCCTGGCAGAAGGGAGCCTGCCGGCCAGCTCGGAGGACAGCTGCAAGCACGAGGGCCTGGCCGAGACCCCCGACACCAGCCCGGAGAGCCTCTCCTGCCCCCCAAAGCAAAGCCCAGAGCCAACAGGGGACGCCCCGGAAACGGATGATCACTCACCCCGTCCCTCCACCAAAGATGCTCCCGCAGGAGCCGAAGAGCCGGGTGTGGCCGCCGCAGGGGGCGCAGAGCCCCCGGCCGGGTGTGGGACGGAGGCCACCCTGGACCCTCCCGGGGAGTCGGACCCCAAACCAGCGGGCGAAGGCCCAGGCCACTGCGTGGAGCCCTCAGCCCAGGAAGCAGCCGCTGGGCCGGCCGCAGACGTGCCCTGCGATGACGGTCCCCTCGCCCACCAGGCGAGGCCGGAGGCCGGGGCCCAGGAGCCCACCAGCCCCGATCCCTTACCACACGAGGCCCCCGCGCCGACGGGCCAGGCCCAGGCAGCCCCCCGCAGTCCCCAGGGGCTGGACCTGCCCCTCCCGCACCCCGACTCTGAGGTCCTCAGCCCCGGGGCGGACGAGTCGCTGACCGTGAGCCACAGGGACTCGCTGGAGGCCAGCCCTGTGCTGGAGGACAACTCCTCCCACAAGACCCCCGACTCCCTGGAGCCCAGCCCCCTGCGGGAGTCCCCCTGCCGAGACTCGCTGGAGGGCAGCCCCGTGGAGCCCAGGGCCAGGGCCTGCGCGCCGCCCGCCCCCTTCCCCGCGCCGCCCGCCGCAGCCAGGACAGAGCTCTTCACGGAAGTGGCCTCCGTGCGGACCCGGCTGCTCCGAGACCCCGACGGCAGCGCGGAGGACGACAGCCTGGAGCAGACGTCGCTGGTGGAGAGCTCCGGGAAGAGCCCCCTGTCCCCCGACACCCCCAGCTCCGAGGAGGTCAGCTACGAGGTCACGCCCAAGGCGTCGGACGCGAGCACCCCCAAACCCGCCGTGATCCCCGAGTGTGCGGAGGAGGAGGACGCGGAGGACGGGGCCAGGAGGAGGGTCACCCCCGAGGAGGAGATGTTTAAGATGGTCACCAAGATCAAGACCTTCGACGAGCTGGAGCAGGAGGCCAAGCAGAGGCGGGACCACCGCAAGGAAGCCCGGCCCGGGGAGCCCCCCGCGCCCCCCGACCCGGACGCGGACGGCGCGGCCCCCGCGGGCCAGCAGGCGCCGGACAGAGGTGGCGACCCCGCGGGCAGCCGGCAGGGCGGGTCCTCCCCGCAGAGTGAGCCGGAGCTGGCGCAGCCCGGAGCCCCCGCCGGGCCGGGGCTGCTCCCCGAGCCGGCCATTCACGTGCAGCCCCCGACCCCCCTGACGTCCAGCCTGGACTCCAACTCCAGCCCCGAGGACGCGCCGCTGCCGCCCGCGGCCCCCAAGCGCTACACCTTCAGGATGAGCGAGGAGGAGGAGGAGGAGGACGCGCGGGGCGGGCCCGGGGGGCCGGGGCAACGAGGCCGCCACGGGGATCCCCAGGGGGGCCCGGACCCGCCTCAAGCCGCCGTGGGCACCCAGGCTGAGCCCCCGGCAGGCTGCGCAGGCCCTGGGTGTGCGGCGGGGGGTCCCAGCCGCGAGGCGCCGTCCGCCCCCCAGGACCAGGGGGAGGAGGGCCCAGGAGGAGGCGAGCGCGGGGTTTCCCGAGAGGACCCGCCGCGGGCGGGCGGCCCCAGCGAAGGCGCTGCACCTGCGTCCGGGCGGCCCGCGTGCCCAGCCCCCGAGGGAGAAGGGCCGGGCGACGGCGGCACCTCTGCACCCGCAGCCGACACCGGGGGCGCCCAGGCCAACGCCGCCGCGGAAGGCTTCAGGCAGGACGGCCCGGCGCTGGGCCCCGCGCTGGCTGCGCCGGCCGACACGCTGTCCAGGGGCCCCGAGTGGGAGCCCACGGAGGCCCAGGGCACCGGCGACCTCCCGGCCACAAGCCCTTACGAAAACGTCCCCGCCCCGTCCTTCTTCCCGGGCGAGGGGAGCGAAACCCAGACGGACGAGGGGCCCGCCCACCTCCGCGCTTCCGGGGGGCGTCCTGGGGCCGACCCTGCAGCTGCGTCAGGCAGCGAGTCCGATGTTGGGGACCCGGGCCCGGAAGGCAGCCTGTGGGAGCCGCCGTCGGACGGCACCCCCGCAACCTCGCCCGCCCTGCGCAGCCCGGCCACCGCGCCCCTCGCGCCGGTGGGCTCAGTGGTCGTCACCGTGGCCGCGGACGCGTGTCCCGGCTCCTGGAGCGAGATCCGTGAGGACGACGCGGCCTTCGCCGCCCGCGTGAAGGAGGAGGAGCAGAAGGTGTTCGGCCTGATGGCGGACAGGCCCTCGCAGGGCACCACGCCGGACACCACCCCCGCGCGGACCCCCACGGAGGAGGGGACCCCGACCAGCGAGCAGAACCCGTTCCTCTTCCAGGAGGGCAAGCTCTTCGAGATGACCCGCAGCGGCGCCATCGACATGACCAAGCGGCCCTACGGGGACGAGAGCTTCCCCTTTTTCCAAGTCGGGCAGGAGTCCGGGCGGGAGGCCGCCCCCGAGGACACGGGGGCCGGGGGTGCTGCCCCCGAACCCCCACGGCCGCAGACCCCGGCCCCGGCTCTGTCGGAATCGAGAGCCCCCGATGAGGAGGACTGGCTCCCCGAAGACCAGAGTGAGGACGGGGAGGGGCCCCCTGCTGCCGATGGCCACCGTCGCTGCCCGCTGGGGCCCCCCGACCCCACGGGTGCGTTTCCGGGGGAGGAAACTGCTGCCGGAGGCGCTGGGGCCCTGCACCCCGAGCAGGTTGCCCAC
This sequence comes from Noctilio leporinus, assembly GCA_004026585.1. Classification (NCBI taxonomy): domain Eukaryota; kingdom Metazoa; phylum Chordata; class Mammalia; order Chiroptera; family Noctilionidae; genus Noctilio; species Noctilio leporinus. The sequence continues at coordinate 37,396 of PVIW01010410.1, forward strand.
GCGCCTGCCGCGTCCCGCGTGACGCCACCGCCGACGGGCCCCACCTGCCCGGCGCCCGCCGCCCAGGCCCCGCTGGACTTGCCCACCGGCGTGAGGTCCCCAGGCTCCTCCCCGGAGGAGCAGAAGTCGGTCATCGAAATCCCCACCGCGCCCCTGGAGAGCGGGCCCGGCCCCGAGGGCAAGTCCCGCATCCCCATCAGGACTGGGGCCCCCGGCCCGGGGGACAGGGCCCCTCCCGAGGGCCCGCCCAGCCCAGAGGAGGACAGGGCGGAGCAGGAGACCCGGCCGAAGTCCAGAATCCCCGTGAAGGCGCCCCTCCACGGGCCCCTGGGCCCAACCCCGCCCGAGGCAGCAGCCCCCCGGGGACAGGACGGGCCAGGCTGGGCCAGCGCAGGGAGGGGCGGGGGCCCCGCGGCCGGTGAGGGGCCAGAGGAGCCCGAGCTGCCGTCGGGGGGTGCGGCCGCCGGCCAGCCGGGCACGGGCAGGGGGCCCCCCCGGGCGAGCCCGGAGCCCTGGCCGGACGCGTACAGGAGCTCCCTCGAGTTCTTCGCGGGGGTCAGCGACGAGGCCGCCCGGCTGGGGGACCGGCTGGCGCAGGCCGAGCGCGAGCAGGACGTGGCCTCGGAGGACGAGAGCAGCAGTGCCCTGGACGCCTCCGTGATCGAGAACCTGCCCGCGGCCGCGGAGCCCGCGGGGCCCGAGGACGCCTTTGACACGCGGCCCGTGTGGGACGAGTCCGTGGAGACTCTGATCGAGCGCATCCCGGACGAGCGCGAGAGCGGCCCCGGCCGCGCCGCAGGTACCGCGACGCCTGCACGCTGCCCGGGCCCGCGGTTTCCGTCGTGGTTGTGCCTCGTTTTCTTTCCGCTTCGCGCAGTGGCTCCCGTGTCTGTGTGCCCTCCGTGTCCTGTGCTCCGTGTCCCCGTCTGTGACCACAATCTCAAGATTGAGCCGTGAGGACGCGCGGGACACAGGGCCTCCCTGCGGCCCGGCCGCACCCGCACGGGCTTCGTCGCTCTGCCTGCCCCTCCGCCCGGAGCCCCGGGGAGGCTTCCTGGTCGGAGGGGCCCCGGCGCCCACGCCGGGCTCTGCCGCCCTTAGGAGGCCGTTGGCAGCGCTGTGGCGGGTCTGGCTTTGATTCGGGACGGGGTGGGGGAGCCCGTGGGCAGCCACGCGGGTGCGGCCGACGCAGGCAGGGGTGCGGCAGACGACGAATCCCGCACCCGCACGCCGTGGCGGGGAGGGCGCGGCTCTGGGCCGGGAGGAAGCCCCGGGGCTTTGGGAGGCCGGAGCTTCCACCATCTCTGCAGGGCAGGCTGCCCCCCGTCCGCCTGAAGGACGGGAAACGTCGCTGCCCGTGCACGAGTGGGGTTCAAATTCAACGGACAGTCCCAGTCCGTGGGTCACGTCGAGCCCCTGAGGGTGAGCTCGCCCAGGGGGGTGCCCCGCCCCTCCCGCCGCCGGTGAGGCCGCGCTGCCCAGGGCCTCAGCCCCCCAGGAGCGTGTGGGGCGACCGCTGTCTGCTGGTGGGCTCTGCCACGTGATGGGAAAGGCCAGCCCTCCTGGCAGAGATGTGGAAGCCCCGGGCCATGTTCCCGGGAGAGCGGGTCTCCGTCGCATCCCGGACCCCAGGCACGCACAGGGTGTCACACGGCACCATGCGGTGTCCCGCCGTGTCCCGTGCAACAGCTCGGGGGTGCTCCCGTCGGCCCCGGACGGCTGACCTCCCTGCGGGGCCGTCAGCCGGGCCGCCCGTGTGCGGACCGTGCAGCCCTCGTGTGCTTGACCCTCTGCAGGTCAGCGGGAGGAGCGCCGGCGGATGGAGGAGCGGCTGGCCTACATCGCCGACCACCTGGGCTTCAGCTGGACAGGTAACCTGCGCGGGGCCCACTTTCCCACAAAGCCTGCCGGTGTAAGTGACGGGGGCGGGGGCATCGGCCAGGCGCCCGGGACCGCGACCACGGTCCTTCTTCCCTCGAGGGGGACCACGTGGCGCCGCGAGCAGACCCGCAAACGCGGAGGAGGAAGCCCGAGGTCTCCTGAGCCGTCTCTGGGGTGACGACCAGAGACCCTGGAGGGAGCCCCCCGCCCCCCGGGCTCTGGGGAGGCGGCTCCTTGTCAGGGCCTCGGTCCGGAGGGCTCCCTGGGGCCAGCGGACATGGCACGCGCCGCCGCCGCCGGGCTGAGGAGACTCAATTCTGAAATAGATGCGACCGACGTGCCGGTCACGGTTCCCCTCACGTTGTTTCCCGTCCTCCTCTCGGTCCGACTTCCTCTTCCGCCTCCTGGGGCCTCACTGGGACAAGTGGTGTCACGCGAACGCCGCTCCCCTCCGCCCCGGACGAGTGGCGAGGAGCCGGGGCCGCGCTCCCTGAGCAGGACGCCGGTGCGGGAGAAACAGCCGTTTTCTCTGCGCAGAGGACCCCAGGGGAGGAGGGACAGGGGCGCCCCCGGCTGGCTTACTCAGCAGGTCACACTGAGGAGATGTGCACGCGTGTGCCCATACGTGCGCGGTGGCATGTCCACTGACGCGCGGTGACAGGCGGCCACGTGGTGCAGCGGCCTGCGTGTGCCCCCGGACAAGACGCACCGTGCGCGTCCCTGGCCTTTCATGTAAAAATGAGTGAAATTTGACCTGCGTTTCTCATCCCCACGCCACTGCCCCGGGGAGTGTCTGGTTCCGCCGCAGCCCTGCCCGTGGCTGTCACCGGAGGCCGCTCGGCGTGGCTGCCCATGTGCTGGGTGTGTGTCCGCAGCACACGTGCCTGGGGAGGGCCTGCTGGTGGGGGCACGTTGTTCATTTGAACGCTGCTCGCGAACCGCCCTCCAGAGAGGACACCTCGCCCCACACGCACCGGCCACGGTGCATAAGTCAGCACCAGCTTCAGGGGAAACTAGCTTCTTCCGCAGGCGCGTTCTTCCTGGGCCTGGGTTCGCAGCACAGCCGTGCACGCTCCCGCCATCGGGGCCAACGTTGGCCCAGTCCCGGGGGTCCACGTGGTTACGACCCGCCGTAGGGCGATGAGGGAGAGAAACGGCCTGTCCCTCCGGGCTCAGTGCCTCCTTTTCCCTGTCAGGGAGGAGCCCGAGCCGGTGCTGACCGTCCCCCCCCGCGTCTTGCAGTTAAGTGGGACAAAACGACACTCTGTGCCAGAGCCGCACGCCAGCACTTCGCTGTGACCCGTCCCACCGCGGCTTCCGGGAGAAGCCCGGGGCTGGCGACGGGAGTCGGGGCGCCGACGGGGTGGCGGGGCTGGAGGCCGCGGCCGCGGGCCAAGCTCACAGGCCGACCTCCCCTTCCAGAGCTGGCCCGGGAGCTGGACTTCACGGAGGAGCAGATCCACCAGGTTCGCGTCGAGAACCCCAACTCCCTGCAGGACCAGAGCCACGCGCTGCTGAAGTACTGGCTGGAGCGTGACGGGAAGCGCGCCACGGGTAGGCAGCCCGGCGGGGGCGGGAAGCCGCCAGCTTACGCCCCGCACACGCCTTCCAGCCCTGCGAGGCCTAGGACGGGGCCCCAGGCTGGGCACGGCGGCGGCCGCAGGGGCACGGGACGGGTTCCTGACATAAGCGTGTGCCCGAGGTGCCACGCCGTGTCCTGGGGCCAGCGTCGGGCAGGGGCGGTGGCAGCCAGCGCCGTCAGCAGGGATGCCCTCCCGTCCCACCCTGACACGCAGCCTCGTCGTCCTGTGGGAGGCCGGGCGCACCCTTGCTCCTCAGTGACCAGGGGGTGGGGTGGGGCGGGGTGCCTGGCGCCCTGCGTGGCCCTCCGACCCTGCCCCCCGCCCCACCGGGCAACTCCTCCTGGGTGGCCCTGAAGCTCTAGCCAGAGGCCGTTTCCCAGGTCACCTGTGTCCCCCACCATGCGGTGCCCTGGCAGGACTTTGCCAATAGAAACAGGCCCCAGTTAGACCTACATTTCAGACCCTCGACAAGTCCTTCCCGTGCGAGTCCCGTCCACACGGGGCTGCACTCAGGCTGGAGTCGCGGGGCTTCCCTGGAATTCGGGCTGGACGGGCCCGTGTGCAGCGGGCGGGTGACGGCTGGTGTCCGGCTGCTCACACTTCCCTGCTCGTCCCGAGTTCCTGCTCTGGGTGGATGTTACGCACACCCTTCGTGGGCGCTGGTGGCTCTGCACAAATGCGGGCACTTGAGGTGAAGGGAAGGTTTTACAGAAGGAGCCTGACGTGCAAAAGAGCTTTTCCTCCCTCCCCAGACACCAGCCTCATCGACTGTCTCACCAAGATCAACCGCATGGACATCGTCCACCTCATGCAGGCCAGCGTGGAGCTGCTCCGGGACCGCGGCAGCCTCAGCCTGGCCGAGATGGAGCTGGCCCCTATGCTGGACCGCAGCGAAGGTCCGCCCGTGTGTGTACATGTGTGTGCTCATGTATGGTCACGTGTGTGCATGTGTGTGACCACACGTGTGTGCACCAGCCTCAGCCTGGCTGAGATGGAGCTGGCCCCTGTGCTGGACCGCAGGGAAGGTCCACCTGTGTGCACATGTGTGATCATGTGTGTATGCATGTGTGCACGCACATGTGTGCAGCAGCCTCAGCCTGGTCAAGATGGAGCTGGACCGCAGCAAAGGTCCACCCATGTGTACGTGTGTGCACATGTGTGCACGTGTGTGATCATGTGTGTGCGCGGCAGCCTCAGCCTGGCCAAGATGGAGCTGGCCCCTGTGCTAGACCACAGCGAAGGTCAGCCTGTGCGTGAACATGTGTGTGTGCTTGTGTATGATCACGTGTGTGTGCGCATGTATGTGATCACGCATGTGTGCAGCAGCCTCAGCCTGGCCGAGATGGAGCTGGCCCCTGTGCTGGACCGTAGTGAAGGTCCGCCCATGTGTGTACATGTGTGTGCACATGTGATCTCATGTGTGTGGCAGCCTCAGCCTGGCCGAAATGGAGCTGGCCCCTGTGCTGGACCACAACAAAGGTCCGCCCGTGCGTGTTAATGTGTGTGGTCACATGTGGTCACGTGTGTGTGGCAGCCTCAGCCTGGCCGAGATGGAGCTGGCCCCTGTTCTGGGCCACAGTGAAGGTCCGTACATGTGTGTACACTTGTGATCACATGTGTGGGGCAGCCGAGATGGAGCTGGCCCCTGTGCTGGACCGCAGCGAAGGTCCGCCCATGCGTGTACATGAGTGTGGTCACATGTGGTCACGTGTGTGCGGCAGCTGCACCGCGGTGGAGCTGGCCCCTGTGCTGGATCGCAGCGAAGGTCCGCCCGTGCGTGTACATGAGTGTGGTCACTTGTGGTCACGTGTGTGCGGCAGCTGCACCGCGGTGGAGCTGGCCCCTGTGCTGGACCGCAGCGAAGGTCGGTCCCTTGGCGAGGGCTCGCGGATGTGGGTGGCGCAGGGACGTCTGACTGGCGGTGCCCCCGCAGGGTTCTCCGTGCTCCAGGAGGAGCTGCCCGCGTCGCACACGGTGGCCAGAGAGGGCGGGTCCTGCGACCACCCCCCCATCGTCTCAGACGAAGACCTGTCCCTCGGCTGCGTCACCTTCCAGGACTGCGTGCCCCCCACGGACGGGGACGGCCCGGCAGCCGGGCTGCTGCCCCGCACTGAGCAGGAGCAGGGGTGCCGGGGCCAGGCGGGGTCAGCACCCGGGGCACCAGCTCTGCAGCCGCAGCAGGAGAGCCGGTGAGTCGCAGGGTGGTGGGGTGTCGCGGGCCGGGCGTGCGCAGCGGCCGCCCTCAGAGGGGCTTTTCCGATGCCTCTCGTGCCGGTGGAGAGAAGGGCACCGCGCGTGCACAGCCGTGGCCACGGGAGCGCGAGACAGACGGGAGGCGCCTGTCTTGGGCCACGGAGCCAACCCGGGCAGGGAAGACGGGCGGGGACGCTGGGAGGAGCCCGAGCCCAGGCGGCCGGCGGCTGGTGGGCCGGGACGCGTGTCGGGGAGCCCAGGAGGCACACGAGTCTCGGGTTCGAAGCTGCAGGTTGCGTCGCAGCCAGTGCAGGCTGGTCGGTCGGAGGACCCTGTGCCCACAGGTCTTCCTTCGAGTGACGGTTTTCCAGAAATGCGACTCTCCCTACGGTCGTAGCCGTGACGCCCGTGTTCACGTGCGGCTCACGTGCGGCCTGAGACAGGTTTGCCAGGTCCTGGTCCTGGCCTCAGCCTCACGCCCGCAGGTCTCGGGTGGGTAAACGGCCCCGACCCTTGGATGTCACCTTCAAGCCGTCACAGGGGAGACAGAGCCGCGTCCCGCGCGCTGCGGGTCGGGAGGCGGTGCAGGGAAGGGCACGTTGACCTTGGGAAGACACCGCTGACCTTGGGAAGGGCACCGCTGACCTTGGGGAGGGCACGTTGACCTTGGGAAGACACCGCTGACCTTGGGAAGGGCACCGCTGACCTTGGGAAGGGCACCATTGACCTTGGGAAGGGCACCGTTGACCTTGGGAAGGCATCGCTGACCTTGGGAAGGCACCGCTGACCTTGGGAAGGCACCGCTGACCTTGGGAAGGCACCTTCCCGGCCGGCCGTGCCCCTGAGTTCCAGCTGGACGCGGTGCCTCACGGGGATTTTTCGGCTTTCACTTCTTGGCCAAATTCACAAAACCCGTTTGGCTGTGTGACTAGGCAGCGTGTTCCCCTCCGAGGCCTGGCTGCGGCGGGGGAAGGGCACAGCACACGCGGTGACACGCGGTGACATGCGGTGACACGCGCTCCCTCCCTTTCAGCACGACGCCCCCCGGGACGGCCGGGTCAGACACTGGAAAGGCCGCGACCGCACCCGGCTCTCCCAGCGGGACCCCCGAGGAGGGCAGGCGCCCCCTGCCCAGCCCGCCCCCCGCTGCCCGGCAGCAGCCAGACTGGCCCTTCGTGCAGGAGCCCGAGGAGCCCCCGGGCCTGGGGGAGGGTGGGCGACCCCGGAGAACCAGCCTCGTCATCGTGGAGTCGGCGGACGACCGGCCCCCCACCTTCGAGAGCCTGGACGAAGGCTCCGCGTTCCACAGGGTGAGG